>CANXYI011220971.1:0-15274 GCA_948208565.1 Hura crepitans | reverse complement strand
TTATTATTTGTTTTAAATATATTCAATAAATATGTTAATAGGGTAATTATATAAATTTTAGGAATTTCTTGGGTAATCGGTCAAATTTTATTTGGTCGCATTTGAGAAAAAATTGTACATGAATCCATTTTAAACTTAATTAAAATTATTTATATACTACCGATACTTATACTCATTGCAAATCTGTTTACTATTACTCGAATATACTAGATTCTCATAATACATATTTAACATAAAACATTAATTGAATTATTAATATATGTATAATTAATAACAATTAATAATTAATTTATGTATCATTTAAGTTATAAATAAATGCTACGAGTGGTAAAAAATTCAATTTTTTCTATAATATAAGAGTATAAATATTTTTAAATTAATTTAATAATTAATTTTATGAATGAGTACAGTTAGTTGATGTTTATAAGTTTAAATCAACAATATATAGACGCAATGTAGTAAATTTTAATTAATTTTTATAAATTTTTATATGCTGATATTATCATTCGGTTTATATAAAAATAAAATTTTGGCAAATATATTAAATAAAATGATAAATTTTCATAAAAAAGTTTTTGTAAAATTAAGCGGTAAATTTCAACTTTTATCCCATGGAAAAACAGGCACATAAGAAAGGGGAAAAGAAAGAGTTCAGTGACAGTACAAAGGGATTGTCCACACTGAATCGTTTCGCACAGTCATCCAGTTTTGATTTGAAAATGGCATAAAAAATAAATGGAGTATAAAAGTAAAGCAAGAAAATCAGGTAGAGAGAGAAAAGAAAGAAAGTGAAAGTTCAAAGCTTTTGGAAGAGAGAGAGTAATGTCTGTGCATATTAATTTTCAACAATAAGTGAGAAGGAGAGAGCAGCAAGCAGGCACAACTTTTATACAAGTCCTAGAGAGAGAAAAAAGTATTCATATAAAAGCTATAGATAGAGAAAGCAGCAATTCAAGAGAACAAACCCAAAGCATATCAACTGGTGTTTGTTGGGGGAGAGAAAGTGAGGGTTGTTATTGAGTTTAGCTGCTAAGAGATAGAACGAAGAAAAAACCCTAACCCTAAAAAATTGGTTCAGTTTTGTTTGCTGCTCTGTGACGCGGTATCCAGTAACCCCTGACGATATTGTCTTCGGGAACAAATGCAAGCTAAGTTTACTTTTTGAGGTGATTTATTATGAAATCAGTTGCTTAATAGCATGCTTTCTGATGCTTCGCGTTTTTGCTGCATAATATCTTAAGCTCTTTTTGTTTTACTCTTTTCTTGTACAAGGAGCTGAGAACTAGGGTTTAATTGGGATCTTATGATCGGTGGGGCTGCTAAAGCTGCGTGTTTTACTGTTTTTATTTAATGGGCATCTGTGAATCTCCTGCTGTCGTTTGGCTTTCTGATAAATTGGGTATGCTATTTGGTGTTTGATGTGTGATTTGGGAGGAACTTTTATCATCGAAGGTGTTTGAAGAGGAAATAGTTTCTGGGCACCTTTTGTTTTCATCAAGTTGTGCGGTCTTTTCGACTGGATAAAGCTTCCAAGTGGAACTTTGTGTTGGCTATTAGAAATTGAGTGCCTTTGTTTTTATATATTGGATTGTTGCGCTGGAGCGTTTAGGGGTACCGGGGACAATGTCTTCGTTAAGTAGGGAATTGGTTTTCTTGATATTGCAATTCTTGGATGAGGAGAAGTTCAAGGAAACTGTTCATAAGTAAGTATGCATATATGTATTTTTTTCCCGGTTTTTTCAACTCGTTCCATGGTTGTGTCTGGATACTGAGAGAACTTGTCAAATATTGAAGAATTTAGAATCTGAAATTGACAAGAAGACTGCAACACTCGATGATAATTGCTTATTTATATTAAGCATGGTTAAAATAGGATTGATTTTCTATTTTATTTAAATGGAAATTACTTGGTATCTGATAGCTAAAATTGGATTCTCTTTAGCTATTCAATGCTAGGATAGAGAGTTCCATATGTGTAGTATATGTTATTGTAGATTTGGTTGTACATTGCGAGTTTTCTCAGCATCCAAATGGGCCATAAGGTTATTCAATTTGGAAAGATTGCTAATGTCATTTTTTTGCTCCTTGGTTATCATTCTATGTGTTTTTAAGGTTAGAACAAGAGTCAGGTTTTTTCTTCAATATGAAACATTTCGAGGATCAAGTTCAGGCTGGTGAATGGGATGAAGTGGAGCGTTATTTATGTGGGTTCACCAAGGTTGAAGACAATCGCTACTCCATGAAGATTTTCTTTGAAATCAGGAAGCAGAAATATTTAGAAGCTCTTGATAGGTGAGTTTGAAAAGTCTGTGTTCAAACATCTTGCTATGGGTGCACTGCTGGAATTTCATTGCACAGACTTTTCTCCCATAAGCTTATTTTGGGAACTATTTAATTGATGGAATGATGTATGATGTTAGTTTATTGGAATAAATGAAGAAATGCTGATATTCTTTAGTAGATAAAGCATTTCAGCTTGTTTTCTTGGGACTTATCAGTAGACCACGATGTATGTTTTTGCATCTTCATTCATGTCTTGTTATGTTCCTGTTATCAGGCAAGATAGGGCAAAAGCAGTTGAGATTCTCGTCAAGGACCTTAAGGTTTTCTCATCGTTTAATGAAGAATTATTCAAGGAGATAACACAGTTGCTTACTCTTGATAATTTTAGGTACCTTTCTTCATTTTAGTTGTGGTTACGATGAGTGTCCATGTCAGTTGGTTTTTATGGAATTTTCACTTGCTGCTCTTTGATCAGGCAAAATGAGCAGCTTTCAAAATATGGGGATACAAAATCAGCTCGGAATATCATGCTTGTGGAACTTAAAAAGCTTATTGAAGCAAACCCTCTGTTTCGCGACAAACTTGCTTTCCCAGCCTTCAAAAGTTCACGGCTCAGAACTTTAATAAACCAGAGGTTATTCTTACATATCTTTCTATAAGCTTCTTGCATAACAATTTGTTGGCAGATGTAAATTTGTCTTATTACTCTCTGATTGGCTTGCCTTTATACTTCCAACTCAACGTGAAATTGAATTCTTGAAGCTGATCTTGGCAAATGAGCATGGAAGTTGTTTTTTCAAATTCTTATTTCTTTGGTTTAAATTTGCAGTCTAAATTGGCAGCATCAACTTTGCAAGAATCCTCGTACAAATCCTGATATAAAAACACTCTTCACAGATCATTCTTGCGCTCCTACAACAGCTAATGGAGCTCGTCCTCCACCCACAAACAGTCCCATTGTGGGACCAGGACCAATCCCGAAGGCCAGTGCATTTCCTCCTATTGGTGCCCACGGTGTATGTATTTTAACATCTCTTTTTCTTTTAAGTTATAGTTGCCACCTTCTTAAAGAATAACTGTGATACCTCCTGCCTTGTAGCCATTTCAACCGGTTGTTTCTCCATCCCCTGGTGCCATTGGTTGGATGTCGAGCAACAATCCTTCTTTGCCTCATCCTGCTATGGCAGCAGGGCCCCCTGGTCTTGTTCAGCCTTCTAGTGCAGGTGAAAACAAAAGTTTGTAATTTATGCATTACATTATTGTCATGAGGTTCTTTACTAGTTTAATTAGTTGGGTGAAGCTAAATAATCAATTTTGAATTTGCACAGCTGCCTTCTTAAAACATCCAAGGACACCAACAGGTATGACGGGGATTGATTACCAATCAGCTGATTCAGAGCACTTGATGAAGCGTATGCGTACTGGTCAATCTGATGAGGTCTTTGACATAAATTGGCTCTGTTTTTCTTCAGAACTATGCTTTCTGGTGGCTATCTAAAGTGTTGATTATATTCAACTGCTGATGCCATAATTTTGTCTGGTTTGTTCTTGTAGGTGTCCTTTTCTGGTGTAGCACATACTCCTAATGTCTATTCGCAGGATGACCTTCCCAAAACTGTTGTGCGTTCTCTTAATCAAGGATCTAATGTTATGAGCATGGACTTTCATCCACAGCAGCAAACTATTCTGCTAGGTTGATACTTGAAAATATTGAAAAATCTCATTAAAGAAAAATCTATAGATAAGTTTCTCTTAATAATAGTGGTGTATTTTGGATCTTTCTGATTCTCTCTTTCACAGTTGGGACAAATGTTGGTGATATTAGTCTTTGGGAAGTTGGCTTGCGGGAGAAGTTGGTGCATAAAACTTTCAAATTGTGGGATCAGGCTGCTGCTTCAATGCCACTGCAGGTATTATTTATTTAATTTGGATTGAGCATTGATCTTTCCTATATTTTTGTCAGCGTTCGCATCTACAGACTTCAAATCCTTTTAGTATGATTTGTTGGTGGGCCTTTTGGTAATCTGACCCAAAGACTTCATTGATGAGCAAGTGAATTAGTATTCATACAGTTAGGAGTTTGGATTGGTAATTTGTCCTTCTCAAATAATTTAGTTGTATTGCAATGCTAGCAGAAATCTTTGGTGAATGATGCTGCAATATCAGTTAATCGGTGTGTTTGGGCCTCGGATGGTCTAATGCTTGGTATGTATTTGGATCCATAAATAGTTCCCAAATGTGATGCTATGTATTTATCATGTTGCCTTAACTTTCCTTGTTCTTGGATATTGCTACTTCTAGGGGTTGCATTTTCAAAGCATATTGTGCAGATTTACACTTACAATCCAAGTGGAGAACTGAGACAGCATTTGGAGGTTGGTTCAGCTACCCTGGTAATCACATCATGCTACATATGTACCAATTTTCCACATAGTTGACTGCCTGTCTCCTCTTTTAGATCGATGCCCATGTTGGTGGTGTTAATGATATTGCATTTGCTCATCCCAACAAGCAACTATGTATTGTCACTTGTGGTGATGACAAGATGATTAAGGTATTGAGGCAATGCATAGTAAATTGAAGTGAAAAGGAAATAGTTGGATGTCCATGTGATATAATATCCTACTCGACAGGTTTGGGATGCTATAGCTGGACGCAGACAGTATACATTTGAAGGCCATGAAGCTCCTGTTTATTCTGTCTGCCCGCATTCCAAAGAAAATATCCAGGTAAAATCTTCTTTATGTTTCTTGTGATTAAAGTCTTACCACACTTTGCATAATATAAGAAATGGCTTGGAGCTCCCATCATTTTGAACTGCATATAATCTGACTTGCTTTGTCCACATGCAGTTTATTTTTTCTACTGCTATTGATGGAAAGATTAAAGCTTGGCTATATGATTCTTTGGGATCTAGAGTGGATTATGATGCTCCTGGACTTTGGTGCACAATGATGGCATATAGTGCTGATGGGACTAGGTACGGTCTAGTTACTAAGGAAATGGTTCCTGGTATTTTTTTTTTTCTTTTTCTTTCTTTTGCCTTTTGTGCATCAGTTTTTGCAATTATTATTGAAATATCCCTTGGAATTAGCTGGCTGGGGGACTCTAATTTTATGATCATGATTTTATTTAATGGGCTTTACAATTCTTAAACCTATGGCCATCTGAGGTTGTCCGTTCCTTTCTGGTAGATTTTAATAGGATTTTAAGTTGCAGCTGCAATCCTTGGGATTTTTTTCAGGTATAGTAGTGGAAAATGAGAGAACTGTGGTAAAGCTATTTAGATCCATAACCTAAGAAGGAAAAACACAGCGAGAAATATTTATTAATCATAGTCACTCATGAGCCAGCTGGATGCTTTGAGGAGTGGCATAGCCTAGCTGCAACCTTATCATTGTGGCTGGATCATGATAGAGTCTGGCAACCTTCGATAGGTGACAATTTAGATTGACACAAAATCATGTGCTATGGGAGTGTGCGCTACTCTTTCTATGCTTTGTGGTATCCAGTGACCATACCAATTTGAATTAATGCTTCTATTCATATTAGTTAACTTCCACTTGTTTATATGTTCATGAGAATTATTATTACATTGTTTTATTTTCTGCAGGCTGTTCTCATGTGGAACAAGTAAAGAAGGTGAATCTCATTTGGTTGAGTGGAATGAGAGTGAAGGAACTATAAAGCGCACATATGCTGGTTTCAGGAAGCGCTCTTCAGGTGTTGTTCAGTTTGACACAACAAGGAGTCGCTTCCTAGCTGCTGGTGATGAATTTCAGATCAAGTTTTGGGATATGGATAGTACCAACATGCTGACGGCCGTTGATGCTGATGGGGGCTTGCCTGTTAGTGTTCTTAGTCCTGTTTGGTAAATAGCATTGAAGTACCATGTTTAAGCTTTCGCAATTTCTCATTTGAGAGTAGTATTTGCTGCAGGCAAGTCCTAGACTGAGATTTAACAAGGAAGGTTCATTGTTGGCAGTCACTGCTAGCGATAATGGTATCAAAATCTTAGCTAACAATGATGGTCTGCGTTTGATAAGGATGCTGGAAAGCAGGGCTATTGATAAAAACCGAATCCCATCTGAACCCATCAACTCCAAGGTAGTTTTGTTCTCAGGATTTTCTATGTTTAACCTGTAGTCTTTCTGAATAATGTCATATCTTTGAGAAAGAAATAATGTTATTGACAGAACCATCTGATGTGGTTACACACAAATTCAGTGCCTTCAAACCATTAGACCATACAAAAATTTCCACCAAGCCAAAAGGCATTAATGATTAAATAAGTACGAAGTGAAATTGAAGCCATGATATAGGAATTGATGGTTGGATAGTTGTAGTGACAGCTTTGTGAATTTCATTTTTTGCTTGTGAATTTCATTGGATACTAATTGACTATCCAACCATCAATTCCGGAATTTCATTGGATACTCATGTATAAGCCATATTTATTTGCGAATTTCATTTTTTCCTTCTGCTAGTGGTTTCTTATGTGAATTATTCTATAAAAATCTTGATTGCAGCCACTAATTGTTAATGCGCTAGGGCCTGTTGCAAATGTTTCCCCTGGCATTGCTCCTGCACTAGAACGTACGGATAGAATTCTGCCTGCTGTTTCCTTTAGCACTCTCGTAAGTTTAGGTTTCTCAACTTGTATGCTGTTGTGCTACTTGTCTTTAGCTCACAATGGTAATATTGCAGGTTACCATGGACAGCAGCAGACTAGTAGATGTTAAACCACGGATTTCGGAGGAATTGGAGAAAATTAAGAGCTGGAGAACTCCAGATATTGTTGAATCATCTCAATTAAAAGCTCTACGATTGCCTGACCCCTTGCCAACTGGCAAGGTAATTTGTTCGACAATATGATTAGTTGTTTATTCTGGTTGGCAACCTAGATTCAGATTGGAATGTATTTGCATGTCTTTTTAAAATAATCTTTTTAGGTCCCTTTATTTTGTTGGTACAATGTTGTCTGTTTCTTGCGAGTTATGATACGCTCTTTCCTAGCATTCCATTATGGAGTGAAGCCATATTCTTGTCGTATCTTTGCATATATATTTTGAGTGCGCATGCGCCTGTTCTATATCTTATCACTATTGATTTCTGTCATTACAAAAAGTAGCTATATGCAATACGCTAGTGCTACATGCTGTTTAGCAAGCTTAGTAGAAGAGTCATGGCCTTGATCTTGTATATCTAACTACTGTCTACTGTTTATATGTCTTGCTTTTGTCTGGGGATATTTATTTGATGAGAATTAAAACCATTCTTAAGATACTCGTAATTGGAAAGAACATCTGCCTATATAGGCAGTTTGTGTTTGTGTTATAGTTTTTGGTCAAAATTAAAGTGTTATTTCATCTCAAGTCTTTGGATATTTATTTGTCTTCTGGAGCATCCAGCATTCTGTTTCTCTTGTTAAATGATGCGTGTGCTGCTGCAGCTTCCCTTGTTTTTCCTTTTTCTTTTCTTTTTATTTTATTTTTTCTAATGGTTTACCATAACAGAGAATAATATGTCAATGATTTTAGGTTGTGAGGCTGATTTACACTAATTCTGGCCTAGCTCTTTTGGCTCTTGCTTCCAATGCTGTTCACAAACTTTGGAAATGGCAGCGTAGTGAAAGGAATCCGCCAGGAAAGGTCTAGCACATATCTTCAATGCATTTCTCTATATGTTATTAGTGTTTCTTATGTCTCATTCTGAACTTCACATCTTGTAGGCTACTGCATATTTTGCACCCCAGTTATGGCAGCCCCCTAGTGGAACTCCCATGACTAATGACATAAGTGATAATAAACCAGCCGAAGAATGCGCTGCTTGCATTGCTTTGTCCAAAAATGATTCTTATGTCATGTCTGCATCTGGTGGAAAGGTGTCTTTATTCAACATGATGACATTTAAGGTCAGTTTTTGTGATTTTTTAATAATTTGTTGATTTAAAATCTGCAGCTCTGTTTAGTCCAGTAATTCTAACTGGCTTTTGGGATTACTAAATCAAACTGGTTGCTTCTTAGGTCATGACGACATTCATGTCCCCTCCTCCAGCTGCCACATGTTTAACATTCCATCCTCAGGATAATAATATCATTGCCATCGGCATGGATGATTCTTCGGTGCAAATTTATAATGTCAGAGTTGATGAGGTAAAGCATCTTTTTATTTTTATGCATGCATGTATTTTTTATACCATTGCATGCTCCTTGTTTTTCCTCAATAGTGTCATTCAGGCTATATGGAGGATAATAAATTTGCACCTGTTGCTGAATTCAATAATTAATCCTTTGGTCTAAGCTATTTTGTCGCATAGAATTTTCAAAATTATGGGAAAAATTTCCATTCCTTCGAGTTCACGTGCTCCAAGCTAATAGAATTTGCTCATAGTGTGTGTACAATTTGGAAGATATATTCTGGATTTCAGGAACTCTTTATGTAGTATTATATGTAATTGAAATGATTCTTTTTACTTTTATATTGAGATGGAAGAAATTTGAAGGGACTAAGGAAATATTCTGTTTTCATTCCTCTGCTATAGAAATTAAGACTTTGCATGCATCAAAAGAACTGATCCCCTAATGAGAATTTGAAGGGACTAAAACTGATCCCCTAATGAGAATTTGAATGGACTAAGGAAATATTCTATTTTCCAAAGAGAATTTGCTCATAGTGCTTGTACAATTCGGAAGATATATTCTGGATTTCAGAACCCTTTATTTAGTATTATATGTAATTGGAATGTTCTTTTTACTTTTATATTGAGATGGAAGAAATTTGAAGGGACTTAGGAAATATTCTGGATTTCAGAAACCCTAATGATCTTAAGCTCTTACATGAGGTATCTTTTTAGGGAAGCAAACTTAAAAGTTTGTTAATTTTTTTGTGCTCTGCAGGTCAAAACAAAACTCAAGGGCCATCAAAATAGAATAACAGGACTTGCATTCTCACAAAGTTTAAATGTACTGGTGTCCTCTGGGGCTGATGCACAGGTCAGTGTTTGATAAAATCAAATAATTTTTATATTTGTTAATGCATATAGTTATCTGCTATGACCCTTGGGGAGAGAGGAGAAATGCTAAGAAAGCTACTGTTGAAACTTGAAAGTGATGTGCTTATCAAATGAGTTTAATATGTCTTTATTTATATTTTTCCTCCTTCTCTAATTGGTCTAGTGTGGCCACTATGGTGGAAGTCCAGATGATCATTAAAAATTTCTTGTTTGCTAAAATTCTAATGGATGCCTGATAAATTGCCATGGAATAAATCCATAAACTTGCTACTTTGTCCGCGTCTGTCCAGAGATGGACTCTCAGCTTTTCTTTAAATTGTTTCAATTGCTTGATGATCTGAGTTACCCTTTTAAATTCAATTGCTAAGAATTCTGTCCCTATAAAGATGAAAAGTCATTATTTGCTGTGAGGTGGAGATTGCTTTTTGGGATGCACCTTTCTACACTCTGCTGCAAAAGCAGCAAAGTTGCAGTTTGGCCGAATTGATTTATTTTTTTCTAGAACTTGTTGAATTAGTTGGTTTTTTTTCCTTAGCAAGATCTCAACAACAATGCCAACATACCTAATCTCACAAAAGAAAACTCCTAGAAGATTTGAGTTCAAATTGATAATAGTATTTGTAGATGGGATTTTTGCAGGTGAAGCCTATTTTAATTGATGTCAAAACATGCTTAGCAGTCTCAAAATCTGGTAAAGTATTAATTGATATAATCTCACTGAAATGCATTGCAATTCAAGGCAAAATTTTAAGATGTGAAACATATTATCATGGAAGTTTTCCTAGTTGATCGTCAAACCTTTTGTGTGTCATTGTGTAGACTTTTAAAAGTGAATGGTTAAGTAGCCTTGAATCTTCGGTATAGGTCTCAAATATTTACTGGTGGTTGTGAACATTGTTAAATAGGATTGTAATTGGCTGCAAACAAGAAATAAGTACGCTTCCTCGTGTCAATAGGATCATATCACTAATTGCGCTGGAATTGCATTGATTAAAACAGCTATTCTCTGCATTTTATTCATAACATTGCAAACTGCTGCTTGTCTCTGCTAATATTGGTGGTTGAATTTTGTCCGGAGATACTGCAGATCTGTTCGTAATTCTGTTGCTATTCCATTGAAGATATATTCACCACAGGTCAAGATATAAGTCTGTTGAATGTGTGTCTGATATGAGATGTCTGCTATTTGTGTTCATTGATCCTACTGCAGATCATAAAACTTCTTCTATATAAATCATTTTGAATTCCGCTTAATGCTCTAGTAATTAATTTCTCATCGTTCTACAATATGATGGTTTGGAATTTATTGACATACCATTGCCCTATGACAGTATGAGCTCGATACCAGACATGCATTGCAATCTCATGTGTGCCTTATCACAGTTATTTGAATATCATTGCTTTAGAAGTCATTGATGCTTATTGTCGAATCACCTATCTTTGATGTTCCTTTTAGTTGTAAGATAATGGAGCATTGATGATTTCATTTATAGTTGTGTATGTGGAGCATTGATGTGTGGGAGAAGAAGAAATCAAGGTTTATACAAGCACCTCCAGGTCGTCAGTCTCCAATGACAGGTGAAACTAGAGTCCAATTTCACAATGATCAAGCCCATCTGTTGGTTGTCCATGAAAGCCAAATTGCTATCTATGATGGCAAACTTGATTGCTTGCGTTCAGTAAGTTCTCTACCTAACCTCTTTTATATATTATGAATTAATGATGAACATAGAACCTTCATCAGGAGCGGAAAAAAAAAAGATTTATTCAAGGTTTGAGGATTAACTTTAGGGGCCTGTACATAAATACTCCAATTAGAGAATTAGATTTCAATAATACACCAAAATCCATTTCATTATAAAAAATACAACAAATTAATCCCTCCACTCCCCTTCACTTCATTTGCATTTTTTTCCTTCATTTTGGTCTTTTACACTTTTTTTTTAAAATCATCCATTAACAAATTATTGTTTATGTTCTTATCTAAGTTTTTGAAGCACAATTAACCAAATCTCTTTTATTAAATTGCAATTGAAAAATTCAAAATCTAGATTATAAACTTTATTACACCTAAGAAAATTCATTTGCAATAGTGTTAAATTAGTTGGAAAATAGATGTTTTGGTTAATTACATTATACTTTGATCAATTTTTTAATTTTCATGTGAGTTGAATTGAATTTAGTAATTTATTAAAGTAGAAAAATTGTATTAGATTTTAATGCACATCAAGTGTTTGTTTAAATGTTAAGATTAGTGTATAGTAATGTGAAAATTGGTGTAACATAACAGGCTGTTATACCCTGTTATATCAAGGTATAATAGGGTATAACAGCTTGTTATACAGTGTTATACCTTTCTGCAGAAGATTCTGAAAATTGGTATAACATGGTATAACAGGTTGTTATATCCTGTTATACTTTTTTGCAGAAGATTGAAAAATGGTATAATAGTTTATAACGTGTTATACTATTGTGCAGTAGATACTGGAAAACATTATAACATGGTATAACAGTTTGTTATACCATATTAAGGGTAAAAATATTGGTGTATTTTTGAAATTAAAAATTTAAAGAAGTCTAAATTTGAAATATAAATATTTTTTGGTAGATTTTTGAAAAATGAGATTAAAATTTGTATATATTATGTAATTTCCTCTTAACTTTATCCTTTATTCAGAATAATACAACACATGAAGCAGTGCTGAGACAAAAGACATAAATAGCTAAATCTACCAACAAAGCTTATTCATCACTTAGTCCCATAGCAAACTAAGTGAGGCTACCGAAATTATGAGAAGAGCGAAGTGCTCCTTAGCAATGCAAAAAAGAAAATTTAAGAACTTATTTCCGAAGAACTAAGCATCTTTCTACCACCAGACTCCACAAGAAAAACGAAAATCCAAATAATTTGGAAAATATGGTTTGGAATTTTTCTAGCAACCTCATGCCTTGAACTTTTAGTATTTTGTAGTTTTCCTTACCAATGAACTAGTCGTACAAATGAGCATTGCATGTGTTTTTTTAATAGAGATTGTTTCGTTTATTTTTTTTAATTAACAAGAATTTTAATATTTGTCTAATTTTATCTTGTAACTGATAATTAAAGTTTGATATTCATTAGGACACTGTAAAAAATGATTTGATGGTATTTAAAAGAGCAAAAATAGGGGTTCAATAAATCAAATGCAGTTTTTGGGATGAAATATATTTTGATTCCACAAAATTCAGTTTTTATATTTTTTAGCATTCTCGATAAATTGTTAGTCTGAGTCAAGTCAAGTGAATAGGAGTAGAAGAAAATGAGGGTTTCACAGGTAATTCGAGAATCTGATTGGTAAATATTGCAAATGCTGAAATTTTGGAGTCATATGTTCTGCAAAATAGTAATAATTGATTGCATGATAAAACTATGACAAACATTGATTTTCTTGTATCAAATTGATAAAATTCAAAAATTTTGTGATTGATTTTTCGATAAAATCGAAAGCTCACTGTTATTTGTCTTTAAGCCATTTAGAAAATGGATAATGGTGGGTACGCTATTGAAATTGTCTTGAAGATCTTTGTAACTCGTGTGAATATATGGTTTAATTTGTTCGTCCATTTAACAAATCCATAATTTTGCAGTGGTATCCAAAGGACACACTTGCGGCTCCCATTTCAAGCGCAATATACTCGAGTGATGGTTTGCTGATATATGCTGGTTTTTGTGACGGTGCTGTAGGAGTTTTTGATGCAGATGGTTTGAGGGTCAGGTGTCGGATAGCACCTTCTGCTTATATACCTTCATTTGTGGCAGGGTGAGCTTAAATATCTTCTACAAAGCATCCTTAAAATATGTTCCTACGACAAATCACTTCTCATGTCTCTGTCCAATACTGGTCGGTCTATGAAAATCATGGAAATTGGTAAATTTTCTATTTACTGATAAGAGAATGTATGTTGCAGCACCACGGCGCACCCCCTAGTCATAGCAGCTCATCCATCAGAGCCTAATCAGATTGCAGTCGGCATGAGTGATGGTGCAGTACATGTGATTGAACCATCTGATGTGGAGCTGAAATGGGGTGGGCCATCCTCACAAGATAATGGGCCCCTCCCTTCAAATTCATCAAACCCTTCTCTAAGTGGTCAACAATCAGAGCATCCTTCCAGGTGACAATGGTAGATAAGCAGCTGAGACCTACCGGAAGCATTTGCGCTCACACAAGTTTTACTGATTATCCTCACATTTTGCCCTGATATATTTGAAGTAATGGTCCGTTTATTCTTATTCATTGTAAATCTCCATGTCCGTCTCTCTCTAGTTGCGGGGCATTTTGCTCCTTTGGATGTTTGCGGAGGAAATTGTATAATTTTGTTGGTCACTTGAAAGCTGCTAGAACAGTAGGCTAATGTTGCATTGCTCCAGCTCTGCACCACACTTACTGTACGTATATATTTACTTGTTTTCCTTAAATAAATTACTCAGGATGATTCGCCCCACGTCGATTTATTAATTATTTTTTCTTCCAATTGGCTTTGTAGTTTGATTGGTGATTTTGTCAAGCAGATGTCAAATGATACGTCTGCTTATAGGAATTTTTTTTTTTCCTCTTCGGACCTAATCTATCAGCCAGTGGAAAGATTGCAGTTTTGTTGTGTATGTGACCATAAGGTTTTTGCAGTTTCTTTTCAATATATGAGGGGCAGAAGGGATGAATTGAAGAGTTGAAGAATCAATAAGAAAACGAATTTTGAAGTGCTTCTTTACCAGTTGACCTTTGTACACTCCAAATTTGGCTTCTAACTCGTTAAGTCTTGAGATTATTTTATCAGTTCTCAGGTTAGAACGTATTATAATTAGAAGGATGAGATTGATAACCCTAAACTTTCCCTTATATTGTATTATAAATCGTGTATAACCTATTTTCCAATTGTAACTGTACTCCAGATTTAGTAAGAAATATATGGAGTTTCTTTTCAATATATGAAGGGCATAAAGGATGAATTGAAGAGTTAAAGAATCAATAAGAAAACGAATTTTGAAGTGCTTCTTTACCGGTTGACCTTTGTATACTCCAAATTTGGCTTCTAACTCATTATTTTAGTTTATAATCTCGTTGAGTCTTGAGATTATTTTATCAGGTTGGAACGTATTATAATTAGGAGGATAAAGATTGATAACCCTAAACTCTTTCCCTTATATTGTATTATAAATCGTTTACAACCTATTTTCCAATTGTAACTGTACTCCAGATTTAGTAAGAAAATAATCATGATAATTGTAAATACTTTTCTTGAGACAATAAAATAATTTTCTTAATATAAGAACTTTGCCAAGCTGTGTGACCAGTCCAGAGTATCATCAGCAAAATGCTGGAAGCGAGTATACATTCAACTGACGCAAGGAAAACATCACAAATAGTCAAACCACCCCTAATTCTCATCTCCTAGAGGGTGGTCACTTATTCTTTCTCATTACTCATCACTCTTATAAGAAATAAGGAGAAAAAAAAAATCAGCTCTTATGCTCAGGTTCAGCAGCAGGCCCACAATTCTCGGGCAGTATCTGCAGAGCCGTCCTACTTCCCACCTACATACACAAAAATAAGTTAGTTAAATGACTGCTTTGTTGACAAATTTGCTGTCCTACGAAAAAGCAAGTTGCTTTACCTTTGTAACATCTTTTGCATCATTGTTCTTGATCTGCAGTTTCTCTCTCAATTCCTTGGTTAGCTGCCTTAGGCTCTTCTCAAACAATCTATTATATTGTTCACTAACCATTTTCGCGTTATCTCTTTTAGGCTCCACTTTCTTACCACTGATGTTAATGTTCTCCTTGTTAATAATGTCTTCTAGTATGTCCTCAGCTGTTTCCTGTTTCCTCAATGGCGTTGCCTCGGTTGGACGGGGAAACTGACCCTGAATTGTGTTGGCTGAAAATGGCGAGGAGACTACCCCAGATGTGAATTTATATTCAGAAACAATGAGTTT
>CANXYI011220962.1:0-16110 GCA_948208565.1 Hura crepitans | reverse complement strand
GGAATTGATAGTTTATAACTTAAAAGTAATTATTGGTTCTGCTAAAAATTTTAATTCATCCATTTTGACCCTTTTCAGGCCCGTCAAAGTTTTATGAACAATATGCCAGTCATCGGTCTCGAAATGATGACCCGCACCACGGGGAACATCAATCAGGTTCCGAATGCACTGTTCATAAGACGTCGATCGGCGGTCGTTACAATTTTAACCCCTTAAAGGACTTCTAATTGGTCCCAAATTTCACCCATAGTTATGTTATAATTAATATTATCACTGTATGCCATTAGTTCATCCAGGCTTCCTAGAAATACTATTCATTATTCAGGTGGCCTTATTTAATATATCAAAAATAATTATGTGTATTACAATTTTTCTCTTCTTAAAATAATTTTGTCCTCAAAATTACCTAGACTGAATAGATGGGGATATTGGGCTTTCATCTGCTCTTCATTTTCCCATGTGGCCTCCTCATCTTTGTAATGCCTCCATAACACCTTTACTAGTGGGACTATTTTATTCCTTAGCTCTTTTACCTCACGAGCAAGAATATGTACTGGTTCTTCTTCATAAGTAAGGTCAGGTTGCACTGTATCTCCTCCACTAGTAACACATGAGAAGGGTCTGGCCTACATCACCTTAGCATCGACATGTAGAACACATTATGAATTTGTTGTAATTCTAGAGGTAAGGCTAATGATAGGCTACTGCCTCTATACGTTCTGTAATCTTATAGGGGTAAATAAACCTAAGGCTTAGTTTACCCTTTTTACTAAAGCAAAGCACTTTCCTCCATGCTGAGACTTTGAGGAATACTTTCTCTCTGACCTCATATTCAATATCCTTTCGCTTTAAATCTGTATAAGATTTCTACCTATCTGTGGCTACCTTCAATAGGTCTCTAATGATCTTTAAATTTTCTTTGACATCTCTAATGAAGTATGGTCCTATTAGCTTGCTTTACTTAGCTCACTCTAGCATAAAGGAGTTCTACAGTTTCTCTCATATAGGGCTTTATATGGTGCCATGCCTAAGTTAGCTTGGTAGTTGTTATTATATGCAAGCTCTACCAAAGGCAAATAGTGATCCCAACGCTCTTTGAATTCAATTGCACAACTACATAACATATCCTTAAGTATCTAAATAACCCATATGTTTGTGGAAGGAATGTCATGCTAAAACTCAATTAACTACCCAAGGCTTTATGTAATTTTTGCCAAAATCTCAAAGTGAATCTTGGGTCTCAATCAAAAATAATGGAAGTTAGAACTCTATAGAGTCTCATGATCTCATTAATGTATAGTTGGCTAGTTTCTCTAGGGAATAATCTATCCTCATAGGAATAAAATAGGTTGTCTTTGTCAATTTATCAACTATCACCCACACAATATCACATTTATTCTTGGTTATAGGCAATCCCATCACGAAGTCCATTGTCGACTTTTCCCACTTCCATTCTGGAATTATTATAGGGTGAAGTAATCTAGAAGGAACCTGATGTTCTACCTTTACTTGCTGGCATGTTAGACATCTTATCACATATTTAGTCACATCTTTCTTCATTCCTGACCACTGGTAGTAAGGTTTCAAATCCATATACATCTCCATACTCCTCAAACGCATAGCATAAAGGCCTCATGAGCTTCTTATAATATATGCTTCTTAATTTTTTTTACATATGGTACACATAGCCAATCATGATAATATAGGCACCTATCCATCTTGATCTCAAATTTAATGCTTTCCACTCTTTGACTTGACTCATTATCTATATAAGCTACTTATCTTGCATCTGTGTTTCTAACCTACTGAATTATGCTAAGTTTCACTTAGAGTCTAGCTAAGAGGATTTTATTAATCTCATGGTTGATATAAATTTCTAACTCAGGGCATCTACCACCACATTTGCCTTTCTTGGATGGTAGTCAATTAAATAGTCATAGTCATTTATTATAACGACCTAAAAATCCCAACTCTCGTGAATAATACTTCTCAAGATGAATAGTATTTCTCAAAACTTGAGTCGCACTAAGTAGTCCATTAATGAGTATTAATTATGAGAGAGTTTTAGGTGAAGTTTGAAGTCAATCTGAAGTCATTTGGATGGCTAAAAATGATAAACAAGATTTTGCAACAGTATCCTATGTATAGTGCCACAGGTAAAGCTAAACCATAAAATAAAAAAAAATTACTCAAAATAATTTAAGAATTATACAACTTGATACTTAAATATTCCGATGAGCCTATTGGCTTTGGAATCGAAATTTTTAGATATTAGGAAGTAATTTTTTTTGAATTTTTAATTGAGTAATTAAGTTGTTTTCCCCGATTCCTTTCGTTTTTCGAACTTGAGATTTTGGTAACCTATAGAACCTTTATTTATCTAAATTTTAGAGGTGTTAATTATTTAATTCGGATTTTTGAGAGGGCAAGAAATAAAACTAAAAGGAAGGAAAAATTTTATAACTCAAAAACTATAAATACCAATTTATTTCTTTTCTTTCTCATTTTTCCTCTCTTTTCTTCTCTTTTCTTTCTCTTTCCTTTTGGCCGACACCAATACTATCCCCCTCTCCTGTCTTTTTCTTCTTTATTTGGCACCACCCACCTTTAAAAATTGTGATAGATGAAAAGCTCATGTTAAGAGCTTTCCATAAAAACCAAAATCACCCGGTTTGGTGGAGCGATTTAGGAGAAATTACATAGAGAAACCCAAGGTGAATAGTGACCTTTTTCATTTGGGTAAGATCTTTTGAGTTCCAATGTTTTTCCAATGTTCGTTACAATCCCAAGAGTAATTGAATGTCATCATTTTGATTTTTCAGAGCCTGTGTGATTTTATATGATTTTTGTTAAATCTTAACCATTTGAACTCGTAGGCAAAACGTCAATCAGTGATTCGTGGGGTAAAAGAAAGGTGTGAGATGGCTTCAGGCATACCACATAACATCATTAAGTATGTGTAATCACATTAATATGTTTAAAATGCATGTATAAATGTTTATATGTAAATTTGACATAATATGTAATATTTACCTTTAATGCATTTAATATAATTTAATGTAATAAAAATGGTTGGGATGTTTAATTGTTGTAATGTATGTTAAGTATGAGTAAATTCATGCTATGTGTAGTCATATGTGGAGGCCTAATGGCCTTAAGAAGGTGTATGTGCATATATGTGTGTTTATGCTATATGTAAGGCATCATGAGTACATATATGGTTTATGAGATGTTAATGGCATAGCTAATTTTGGGTGGAGATTCATGTGCATGTATGTGACGTTGAGGGTGGTTGAATTCCACTTGGACATGTGAAATGCTATGTGCACATGATATACGTTATATAAGACATAATATTGGTAAATTCCATTTTTGGCGTGATGTGACCATATTGTAAATGAGATGAATAAATGCCTAACTTACATGATATATGCATTGTAATATATATAGGAATGCTATAAATGGTGATTAGATGTAACTTATAAGTGTCATGCTCATATGTGATTCTTGGTAGTCATATAATTTGCATATGATATGCTAAGTGGCTAAATCATGTTATATTGAGAAATTGAGTGCATAGACATGTTTTTATGATATAAATGCATGCTTATGAAGTGTGAAGATATGATATAACATGTGCTTTAGCCTTGTGATATAGTTAAGCCATGTAATGCCCATAGAGAGTCTTGATAAGCGAGTTCGCCTAAAATGTAGCCATATGCTTGAATTGTCCATTTGTGAAACCTAAGCTATGCACTTGAGTGAGTAATGGTTAATTATACGTGAGTATGGCATAAATGTGTTGATAATGCATATGTTAATGTGTATGGGTGTATAAAAGTACAAATGAGATGTTTATGCATTTCTATGTATATATAAGTCAAAGTTGGCAACATAACTTGTTTTCATGATATATGACACGGATATGAGTTATATGCCCTTCTCTATGCTATTAGCCTATGTGATATGTGTACACAGTAATAAGTATGAACCCGTGATGCATATGTTAAAATAAGTAATAATTGCTATATTTGTTAAAAATAACTAAAATGGCAGAACATGATAAGTTTAGTTATGCCTATACCACTAGACAAACTAGTTTGGATAAATTGATCGATCAATTAGGATATTAGTAGTTGTTAGCATACCTTCAGGCATGATACCGTGTATTTGCTATCCAACCTTGGATAGTTGTCTTGATAGTATGGGCATTAATTAAATTAATAACTATCATGGTTAATGATGAAGTAATATAACTTAACATATGATCACATTTTCATGGCATGTATATAAAAAGTATGACATATGTATATATTTTATGTGTTTATAGGTTGTGAATACGTGATAAAATACTTACGTGAGTTTATACCATGCGAATTGTTATACTGACTATGTGTTGATCATATTCTTAAGCCTGTTGCTTACTCTACACTGTAGAAGAACATGTATATGTTATATCATGTGATTAATGCATGTTGTGTGACATGTAGGTTACTTTAGCATAATGTCTATTACTAATGCATGTTTAATGCATATCCGATTAAATATAGGTGTGCATGTTAAAGTGATTACACCACTAAGCTTTATGCTTAGCGTACTGCTTATTTTTGAAATGCATAGGTTGAAGAAAAGTACATATTAGAGTCAAAGCCTCTACACCATAGGAGATGCGAAAAATTGTGCTCTGGGTATATTTTGTTTCTTTTGTAAATGTATAATGATGTAATAGCATTTATAGTACTCTTGTGATCCAATAGAGGGATTGGCTTTATCTGTTTAAACTAGTTTGGTTTTGTAACTTTAAGTGTTATATGGTTTTGTAAACATTTAATACATTGTTTTAAATTATATTGCATGACTTGTATGATATCTCTTACTTTTGCATCTGATGAGTACTGCTGAGGGTGCCTGAGGCCCTATTGAGTTTTTATATAATGTTTTAATGAGCCTGAGGCTCTATTGTATGTGATATGTCATTTTGATCAGTTTGGAGGGTCAAAAGGACCCAAGTGGTTGAGAAATTATTATAGCATGATTATAAAAGTGTTTTCAAAATAGGTAATATTTGGGAAAATGTCCCGGTATAGCTGTTATGCTGCCAGAATTCCAACAAGATGACCCTATTAGTTACCTCATAATGCATGCCAAAACTGTTTTCACATTTTTACATCTTCTTGAGTTTTAAAATATCTTAAGTAATAAAAAGTTTTAATTGGGATAGGTTTCTATATACAGATTTCAGATATTATTATGCATTGTGTACGTCTGCTATATGATCTGGCTTACGAAATGGGTGGTAGGTATCACACTTAAGTGGTATTAGAGCTTTGGTTTAGGCTTTCCTTTAGACCTATAGGTTACATAAGAGTACTATAGTGTGTATAACATTTACATCATTATACTTTACATATGGTGGCTTATAATCTATCCTTCTTACCTACAAGCATAAAGATGAGTTGCAGTATGACCCGAGATGAGGAAAAGAAGGTAGAAAGCCATGCTCCTACCATAGTAGCACAAGGGGATGCTTAATCTATGAGCATGATTCCTAGTGATGCGGGACATGCGACACTCGAGCAGCAAAACCTACCAGTCTTGTTAGAGACCATACTAGATTTAGTGAGACAGGCAATAGTGGCTGCTGCAGCTGCAGTTACTACAGTACAATAGGTAGTTCTACCTTCTGCACCCCAAGAGCCATAAGTATTTCAAAGAAACAATAGAGAGCAACTATTGAAGAATAGGGCAGAGTTCTTCAAAGGAGTTGTAAAGGATGACTCCAATCGAGCAGAGTATTGGTTGGACTTGATAGTCATGATTGTGCAGCAGCTTAGATGCCTTCTAAATGAGTATATAGTGTATGCCATCTGTATGTTATCAAAGGAGGCACTGAAGTGGTGGGAAACCATCACGAAGCATAAGGTGGTAGAGGATCTGACCTGGGAGTTTTTTATGAGGGAGTTTAAGTCTTAGAATTTTACCTAGACTAAAAGTACCAGGAATTCATGGATCTTAAGTAGGGGCATCGGACCATAGCTGAGCATGAGAAAGAGTTTGCACGGCTAAGCCGTTATGCTAAGTCAGTTGTTGTTACAGAAAAAGATAGGTGCAAGAAGTTTGAAAAGGGGCTAAACTTGGACATCAGATACTAGGTCAGCTACATAAGGATTTGAGACTTCTCAGCTTTAATAGATACATGCTAGATAATAGAGATGATTGGGCAGTTAGAAAAGTTGGCTCAACTTTACATTGATGAGATTGTATGGTTACACAGAGTACCAATAGCTATCACTTCAGATTAAGACCCAAGGTTCACTTCTAGATTTTAGAAGAAACTACAAGATGTAATGCCCATGTTTTAAGGCTCCGTGAACAGTGCCACTGGGTCTGAAAAGTGTGCTCGGGGTGTCAGGTCACTTGCACATAAATCGAGGCAATGACACTAGTCATGAAACTTCAAGCAACTTTAATTTGATGGAAAAAGAAAAATTTTTAAATTTAGTAAATCTAATAATTCATTGTGGATTATAAGCTATCCCTCTGAGCAATAAAAACTTTATGGGCCAGGAATGACCCGGGATGTGCTCGGACAAACCCAATAATAGCAGACCTTGAAGCTTAAAAATTCCACTGAGTTTATTGGTGAACGAATTTTTGAATTTGAGGTTGTTTGCCAATTCCTATAATTTTTTAGGTTGGCTCGCAAATTGAGGTAGTTTAAAAATTGCCTTATTTATGGAATTTGGCTGTAAAAATTTATGAGCATGTAGAGGGGATTAAAATATGAATTTTAAATTAAACAGTGTAATTTTTTAAGGTCTATGTGAATTTTGGTGAATTTTTAAAGTTTTCCAAAAAATTGAGACGTTTTGGATGGCTCGGGTGGCTATGGGACCTAGCCACACACTTGTTAGTTGGCCTAAGGCCTTTGACAAGTGTCCATAAGCTTTAAAAAGTGGATAATTCCACTTAAACAAAAGAAGAAAAACTTCTCCTTTGTTGTCTAGGCAATGACGCCACAACAAAGGGTAGTGGCCATTTCTATCTTCTCCTTCATTCCTTTTTGGAATTTCTAGATTCTTAAATTCAAGTTGGGATATTAGGGAAGTCCTTAAAGAAGAATCACGGCCAAAGGAGTCTTCAGTTATAAATTAAAATTCATGAAAGTTTACTGGATAGAAGCAGTCTAACAAGCTTATTTTATGAGTTTTCATGCCTTCTCCTTGGTTTCTCTTAGGTATTTATAGATGTAAATGGTTCCTTGTGATGCCTAACTTCTATGGGGATATGTATGGCCTTTGTTTGAGGTGAATTAGAGCAAGGAAAAGCTCGAAAAAGGTAGATAAAGTTTCCATGGAAGGGCTGGACTAAAGATTTTGGCAAGTTAAAAGTGGTGTCTTCAAGAGGTAAGTGAATTCTAGTAATTTTCTCATGCCTTTTTTATCTCTAAAAGGGCTAGAAATGGGTTTTAAAAGTGTACAATTTAGTGGCATGTATGGGTACTTCAACGTCGTAGTGAAATCCTTTAGGTGTAAGAAGAAATGGGACATGGAAATGGGTAGGATGTGATGAGCATTGGTTTGGCATGTGTGAGTATATTGGTTAGCTGAGAGCTTTGGCTTAAGTAAGGCTTGTTTAGTTGCTGAATTTATGAATGACAAGTAAAAATCAATGTTTATGGCATGTGATAGTATGTGTGTATGTGTAGTTATTATTTTAGCATGTGCAAAAATGGAAATGTTTAGGAATTAATGAGAAAGTGAAAGTATGGCATGAGGCATGTGTGTGTGTGGCCAAGAGCTATCTCATACTTGTGTATGTGTATGGCTAGGTTAGTGTGATCCTAAGTAGTGATTGAGGTTGATAACTTATGTGTATTGAGCTCATAATGTATGAATTATTGATTTAACATGTAATAAGTTTAAGTAATGTATGGGGGCATGGAAAGCTAGTGGTGGCTAAAGCATATGATAGGCTTTTGCTACCATAAATGGCATGGAAGTGTAAAGGTATGTATGTAAGTGTACTTGTACTATGGATTAATGAATGATTATGTGTTGAACACTATGACAATTCATGTTTAAGGCTTTTGACTAGTTGTACCTGAGAGCTAGCTCATTGAAAGTGGCATGAAAAATGAGATGATAAGTAGACTATGTTATGCATATTAAAGTATGAGCTTGAAAGCATGAATGGCTTAATTATTGTTGGCATGAATGTAGTTAGTGTATACCTTAAAATGGCATAAAAATTTAGTTAAGAAGTGACATGAAACATAACTTGAAAATGATCTTAAAACTAAACTAACAATCAAGTATAAAAGTGGCTTATAACTTTGCCTATAAGGGCTATGCTTTGTAAATAGAAAACATGGTCATTTGTGTGCCTTTGAGGGCTATGCTTTGTAATATATGGTAATGGCATTTCAAGGTATACTGTGGCCTTGTAAATGGCCTATAATTTGTTGGCTTAGGGCCTATGAACTTGAAATAATGTTAAAAATTGCACTGAAAAACAAGGTGAAATGAACCTAAAAAGCTTAGTAAAACCTTGCCGCAATGACCTGTAACTGTCCAAAAATGACCATTACCTTAACCAATAAATCCATTGGATAGTAAATGGCCTAAAATTGTGAAATGCTTATGGAATTGAAGCTAGTATAATATATGATAATTATTGGCAATTATAACCTTAAATATATTATCTGATAGTTTACTCAGTACAACCTAATTGTGGCCATACCTGATCGGGCTAAATTCTAACTATCTATTTTTGAGTTTATAATATTATAAAAAGTTAATTAGTAAAGAAATGGACACAATTTGAGGTTAAATGGCCCATTAGATAGACACCCATTGGATGGGTTGACCGATCAACTTAGGGATCCTTAGTAGCTGCTATGCTGTCTACTTTTTATATAAAGCCGGTACAGCAGTGTAGGTCCCCATTGGGGCCACTATACTAGTCTATTGGATAGACAACTTTCTACCCCTTGCCACCTGATGCTAGATTTGATATTGTCGATGCAGCGATGTAGGTCCCTGTGGGCTACTGTACTAGTTTGTTGGATAGACCAGTCTACTGGGCAGACATAGCCACTTCATCACTGATCTTTTATATGATGTTAGTGCAACGACATAAGTCCCTGTAGGCCATTGCACTAATCTGTTGGACAAACTAGTCTACTGGGTAGACAACTCCTTGTTATTTATGCCTTGGGTGCCAGGATTCAATTGAGCCAATGCAGCAGCATAGGTCCAGAATGGTGACCACTACATTAGTTTATTTTCCCTCTAGATATAGTGTCTATCAGGGTTGTCTCCTAAGATAGGCCAACTGAATTAATTATATAAGATTAATAAAATTTGCGTATGACTATGAAATATAACATAAGGGCATTTTGGTAATTTTCCACTGATAAGGCTTAAAATGGTATAGGTTATGCATGTAATAATTAATAATGATACTAAAACATAATTTACATTAATTATAGTGATTAATTGGATAATTTACGGATAGAAACACCCTAGGGGTAAAATGGTAATTTTGCATACTAGTTTTCTAAATTGAATTAGGATATCAGAGTAAGACAAGAATAGAAGTATAATGTATGGATAAACTATTGGACATGTTTTAAATATTTGAATTCACCACTGAGTATTTTATACTTAGTGTACCTGTTTCAATGTGCAAGTACCAAGAATAAGGATGTCACCTCGTAAAGCATGTAAAGAGTTCAGAAGTCAATTTTGAGAAGGTTAATAATGTACATCTGTATAGCTTTTGCACTCTACATACTTAGGTAAGGGAAAATGCATGTTGTATATAAGGGACATAGGGTTGTATTTGTATACAGACAGATTGTGTTGTAATTAATCAATTATTAACCTTTGTGTATATATGCCTTATGTGGATGTTTTATGAGCCTAGGGCTTTATGTGATTTCTTGATTATGGCTTGAGGCCTATAATTGCTATTTGATAGATGATAATGATGATAGGTTGATATTTGAGGGACCAGAAGGGTTTAGGAGATGTGAATGCTTGTTATGGAAGTGTTTTACAGGCGGAATTTCTAGGATAATGACTCGGGCAGCAATTATGTTGCCAAATTTTTAGGAAATGCCTATATGAATATGATAACATGAACCTAAATGGATTATAGGAACAGACAGTACTGAGTTTGGAGTTAGCTAAAATTAGTTAAGTGCAGCATAAGTAAAGATTAAATGAATGACTATGGGAGAAGTCAGGATGGGTGACTTGGCGGGAAGTGCACTACTTATTGGGTTTCTTCTAGAATCTAGTAGGGGGTATTACACAAGAAGCCTTGGGTACTCGATTGACATATAACACAGCATTTCATCCTCAGACGGATGGACAGTCAGAACTGGTGATACAAGTGTTGGAAGATATGTTACATAGATATGCAATAGAGCTTAAAGGTAATTGGGATTAGTACCTATCATTGACTAAATTTGCTTACAACAATAGTTAGCTTAGGAATGGCACCTTCTGAGGCATTATATGGTAGAAGGTGTAGAACTCCCCTTTATTGGAGTGAAGTGGGGGAAGCTAAGATTATGGGATTTGACTTTATTAGAGATGCAGAAAAGAAGGTTAGAAATATACGAGATAGATTAAAAGCCACCTCAGACTAACAAAAATAATACGCAGATTTGAAATGGAGAGATATTGAGTATGAAGTCAGTGAATGGGTATTCTTGAAAGTGTAACACCCCCTATCCATTTCTACCTGAAACAGGTAAGGAGTGCCACTTCCCGCTGAGGTCACCCATCTTAGGATATCCTAAGAGACCTTTCATTTAACTTCTACCCAAGTTTGACCAAACATGCCTTTATCTCATTCTAATTGATTACCTTTTATTACCATTGATTTTCGTCCGTTAAAACTCTAATATAACTTTATCAAACAATTATAGAAAATTGGGCAGCATAATGGCTGCTCTGGCAACTAACCCCAATTTAAACTATAAAGAAAAACACTTTTAATCCACATACTCAATCTCATCCTCCTTCTGGACCCTCTGGTCCTCCAGATCACAGTCAACAGCACAATAATATCCTCATTTCACAAATCACAAGGTCATAGACCCATCAGCACACAAGCATGTAAAAACAGATATTCATTATCAAGCAAAACTGTACAAGCATTCAATTATCAAATTCATTCGTACAAATATCCCATAACCCACTACATCTATATACACATACATTTATAAAAACTCAAAAAGAAATACAAAGAGAATACCAAAAGACTCTACGACAGCTACACTGATGCTGATGTCTGGTGCTGACCGTCGCTCTGTCTATAACCTGTACATCGAAACACCAACACACTAAGTATGACACTGAGTGGTGAAATAAATCAAACATATTCCATACACAACAAGTAACCCTAACACTCTAAGTCTAGTCATTTATTATCTTCAATTCACTTGTCTTTTTGTTCAAATTACTTTATTATATCAAAGGCCCATACCAAAAAGACGACACTTTAAGACACCGGATAGCAGGATCTATCTTGTGCAATGGCCCACTTTTAGGGCCTAAGTAGGTGCACCTACCTGGCCCAATAACAGAGATCAGACTAGTAGATAGCAGGGACCTATCCGTAGACCACTCGCAATATTTGCAAATCAATCAACATCATCAAAGTGGATAGTAAGGACACGTCTGTAGACCACTCGCAATATCCATAAATAAATAATAATGCAAGGTTCATCATAGAACCTTAGCAACTGCACGTGCCACAATTAATACACATCAGTGGACCCCAAAAGGACCGACTGCCTAGCAACTGCTTTATCCCCTAGTTGATCAGTCAAATTATCTAGTGGGTGTCTACTGATGGGCCATCAATCATTTTAGATTGTAATTATTAATATTTTACCCTCAAGTTAAATTTTCAACGAAACCCACATAAGTCATCGTAACTTTGCCCATGATCGTAAAGTTACTATTCACTTGGTCAGTTTCCGCAACTGACACTATTCATTTGGTCATTTTGGTTTTTTGTGCTTTTCATCGATTGCACTATTCAAGTCCTATTTTCATTATTTATTTACTCCATTATTCTTATATCCAATCCCTAATATAAAGTACATTATTACAGCTCATTTTTAGACATATTTTCCATCCAAATAAGGTGAAATTCCATGACATATAAAGTACCAATTTCTAGTCCATTTTAGTTATAAATTCCATACTTCATTTACACACCATTTTCACGTATAATGCATCACACCTATGAATACACATGCCATACACAATGTCACACCCCATTCGGCCACATTATGCTCCTACACTTATACATGCTATTCTCCTTAATTCAACCTACCAATCCTAATATTTTGATGCCAAATACATAGTTATAATGTCATTTTTACCAAATACATGCCTATACCCCAAAATTTAGCATTTGCATACAACATTTATACACATAATGTGGCATACAGATTAGACATAGTAAGTTTCAGTTATTCCATATGCTTAAGATGTGTGTACCGCCCTTTCTCCACCACTTTGACCTTAATTCCCTTGATTTCTCTCACTTGAACTTGGTACCCCTAAACATACACATTCTTGACTTAGAAAAATTTTCAAAAATTATCTATAATTCCAATTTAAATTCTAAAACCATGGTGATTCTTAGAATTGCCTAAGCTACCTATATCAAAAATAAAAAATGGAATTAGAAGGCTGACACTCACTTTTGTCACTATTCACCCAAGTGGTGAATTTTCCAAATTTGAGCTCCTTTCTTCAATTTCTTGATGGAATTAGTGTCTAATATGGATGGAGGTTTAATTTCTAATATTTTTCATGAAATTTAAGGGAAGAGAGGAGAGAGAAAATATGAAAATGGTAGGTGAATAGCCATGAATGGCGTCGGCTTCTTGTTGTTTGTGGGGAAGAAGATGATTCTTGCACATGTGTAGTGTATACACATGTAATAGGTTGGCTGCCTTGGATTGGGCCAAATGGCTACTAAAGGATTTAAATGCATTTTACATCCATTTTAACTTCAAAAATTCACAAAATATTCTTTGAGTCTCTAAAAATTTCCATTTCAATTTTAAAAATCCTCGATTAGTGGGACTAGGGCTTACGTAAAATTTCAAGTCAAAATTCAACCGTTGACTTTTTGACACTATTCACTGCTAGAATAAAATACTCAAAAAAATATCTATTGATCTCAAAAAATTATAATTCCTCCTCCATCATACTCAGTGGAATTTTTGAGATTCAGGGTATGGTATTTTCGAGACCATCCGAGCACATCTTGAAGCTGTCCCGACCTAACCTCATTTTATCTCCTCATCCACTAGTTCTTAACCTAAAATGATTTATTGGTTCTGCTAAATTTTTTTAATTCATTTGTTTTCCCTATTTTTAGGCCTGTCAAAGTTTTATAACCAATATGCCAATCATCGAACTTGAAAATGATGGCCCGCACTACGAGGAACATCACTCGGGCACCGAAGGTACTGTTCATAAGATATTAACTGTCGAGCATTATAGAAAGTGTCGCCATGGAAGAAGATGCTTAAATTTGGTAAAAATGGGAAACTTAGTCCCAAGTTCATTAGTCCCTATGAGATCACATAACGTGTGGGACCCTTAACATATAGATTGGCATTACCTTCTGAGCTACAAAAAATCTATGACATATTCCATGTATCAATGTTGAGGTGATATCAATCGAATCCATCACATGTGTAGCTGCAGAGGAGATACAAGTATAGCTAGACTTAACATATGAAGAAAAGCTGATGTAGATCTTGGCTAGAGAAGTAAAGCAATTGAGAAACAAGTCAATCCCCCTAGTGAAGGTGCTATAGAGACATCACAATACCACGGAAGCCACATGGGAAAGTGAAGAACATATGAAAGCACAATACCTGCATCTTTTTGCAACAGGCAATTTAGAGGATGAAATTTCTTAAGAGGGGAAGAATTGTAATGCCTGTAAGTCGAAGTTTTATGAATAGTGCCTCCATGGCATAAATAGTGCTCCTTATGAGTCGGGCACCTTAATAAGGCCATAAAGGGGCGTATTGGTCATAAAACTTTGACGGGCCAAAAAATGAACAAAGTGAAATAATTTAAAAATTTAGTAGAACCAATAAATCATTTCGAATTAAGAACTAGTTAATAGTAACATAAAACGAGGTTGTGCCAAGATAGCCCTGAGATATACCTGGATAGACCCAAAAATACCATACCCTGAATCTCAAAAATTTCAATCTATATGGTGGTGAAGGAATTTTAATATTTTGAGACCATCTGATTTTTATTTGAAATATTTTATTTTAACAGACGAATAGTAACTATAATTCCCGATGGAATTTTGACTTGAAATTTTATGAGTCTTTTAATAGCACTAATTGAGGATTCTTAAACTAGAATGAGTATTTTTAGATGTCTAAATAAATTTTTGTGAATTTCTAAAATTTAAATGAAAATTGAGAGAATACGAACTGTTAGATCGTTATGTGGCGTGATCTAAGCCATCCACCCCACAAATGTAGAAGGGGGTGCGCATGTGGGACTACCACATGTGCCAAAGCCATCTTCCTCCTCCCAAAAACCTACCAAAGACAATGCCATACATACACTCTCCCTCCACCCTTTTTTTCATTTCTCTCTCCTCCCATCACCAAATCTTGCACCCCACATATGGTTTTTGATCTCCACAGTTTCTTAAAGCTAATTCCACTGACAGAAATCAAAAAAAGAATTTAAAAAGTGAGATTTTACTACTTGGTGAATAGTGCTAATTTTGGGTGTAAGTGTTTTTATTTCAATTTTTATTTTTGTTTTTGGCAGCTTAGTTATTGTAAGAAATCCTATGGTTTTAGATTTCAATTTGGAGTTGTATAGAATTTTTGAGAATTTTTGTAAAGAAAAAACCCTTTATGTTTAGGTCAGAGAGAAGGTGTTGAACGAAAACACCATCAAAGGCCTTCAAGTGGTGGAGAAAGGGGTGTTTTTACACCCTAGGTATGTGGACTTGACCCAATTACTGCATGCCATGTAGATTTGCATGATTTTTGTATGTATACATGTGTATGGAAATGGCATAACTTAGGGTTAGGCATGGAATTGATGTAAATGAATGGTGTCATTGTGTTAATGGCATGAAAATAACATTGTATGCATGAATTAGGTGAATGAAACCAAGTGTAAGTGTGTAGGTTAGGTCTCGCTGAATGGTTTGCATATATGGCATGGCTTGTGTATTTATGTGTATGACATGCTAGGTGTGGCATTGACATGGAACTGAGGTTTAAAACTCATGTTAGGAATGGGAACAATAATTATAAGATGTATGACATGGTAGCTTGAGAAATAGTGACCTAAATGGATGTGTAATGTTAACATTAGTAATGATAGAGGAAATGGTGATCACATGTGTACAAGTAATGGCATAATGATAACAAATATGTTGATGGTTATTATGAGATGAAATGGTTACAACGATGATGAATTTATGATTGATATGCTTAGAGATATGGAAAGCACAATTCTTGGAAAATAACTAAATGAATAGTAACCTACTAAAAATGACCAAATGAATAATGATTTTGTTGCGAACGACCTAAAATGGGGAATTATGTGTGATTGTCTATAAAATGAATATAGGTGTTATTAGTGACATGAGATAAGGTGAAAAATGAATAATAACTATATGAGTGAATAATGAATAGTGTATTGGCCTATCAGTTAGACACCCACTAGATGGGTTGATCGATTAACTAGGGAATTAGCAGCTACTATCCTTCTAGGGCCACTATTGTTTGATGTGATGGCGAGTGCAGCCATAGAGGTTCTAAGATTGAACCCTGCACACTCGAGTATTAAAGGTCCACTTGGGCTAATCCCTACTACCCATTGGCTTTATGTGGATATTAGAAGGTCCTACAGGGCTGATCCCTACTATCCACTTGTGTTGTATTAGAGATATTGACTTGGGGTATTGGGAGGTCCCACGAGGCTAATCCCTACTATACCACTTGCAAATATTGGGAGGTCTATAGACTGATCCTTGTTATCTGTCAGTTTGGTATCGAGAGGTTTACGGATT
>CANXYI011220836.1:0-14274 GCA_948208565.1 Hura crepitans | reverse complement strand
TAAGCCAATAATATAGTAAAGTTTGTAGAAAAATAACATAATGTGAAGAACAAACATATAGATATAAACCAACTATGCTAAAAGTTATAAGATGTGAAGACCAATGCTTAATAAACAAAGAGAATCAATAAGGATATTGTAAAATCAAATACTATGTTAGTATAATCTATTAAATGACTTTAAGTTGTACTAGTTACATGATTATTAGGGCTAAAATGATAGCATTAAGAAATTTTAACATTGATATGAATTCGTATTATAATTACCCATCTGTTTTAAACTATTACTGTAAGCACAAAGAAGTATCTCATGATTAAAATAATTAAAGCTAAGTTCTTTATACAATATGGATTTAAATATCATGGTAAATGTTTAAAACTTGCTTGTAGTTAAAAACCTCGAGTTTGCATGGAATGGAACATTAATGCTTATTTAGTTACTAATTGTCTATACATGCTATACTTAATTATATGATTTAATGTAAATGTTTTAGGTATTAAAGCCATACAGTGTACGAGCAGGTTTAGATAATGAACTTCATGATTTTAATGTGGTTTGACGAGAACATAATATTATTGAATGGTATAAATTATCCTATGAAATTAATACTCTAGTGATTAAATTTGTATACATTCATGATAGAGACTTAAAAACTGGATAACTTAGATGTATGGGTATTCTAAAGAGATAAAAAGATAGTGGATAATTAAGTTTAGTTGATCTAGTAGTTGTTTTATGTTTATTGGTTATGAAATCCATTTATATGATTTGATATGTATGTTTTGCATTGAACTTGCATATAAATAGCCAATTAAATGGGTATGCATGATTTTTTCAAAGAACTAAACTTGAAAATAAAATTATTTACGCAAAAATATATGCTTTAGGTTCTATGTTAAATTGTATAAGTATGTATATTTCAAGTACATGTTTTATTGAGTACACCATTAAGTGATTTGCTCAGCGTATTGGCTCCTTTGCTAGTGGATAGATAACAATGGTCTAATTAAGAGGGAAAAATTACAATAAGGAGAGTGAAGTAGTTTAAAGATCACTTTAGAGGCGATGCAATATTATTAAGTAGCTTTTTAAATATGAAAGCACTTATGTATAATTTGTGGTGTGGATTTAAATTTTATATATATGATGTTTCAAAGGTTTGTAATGTTATAGTAATGCCTTGGAAACAATGATTTATGATTTTGAGTATTATTAGTATGTATTGTGATAGACATTACATGGAGCTATGATTTTGTTGTTTGATTGATGGATGTTCATTGAGATGTGATGGATCAAAAAGATCCTTTGTGATGGATGTCTATAAATGGATTATACACTTGTAAATTTTCATAGGTGAAAATTTTGGTTTTTACATTAGACAATCATTATGCTGCTAGAGTTATGTCAAAGAGAATTAAGAGATAGTGAAATATATAATTTGGTTTTGTAGCATCTCTTATCTAGTTTGTATTTCGATCTAGGTAAGGTGTGGTACAGACTTAGAAGTAGTTGTGATGAGTTGATTTGATATAGAAATGCTTTTATTTGGCATGTTACTGTTTAGGATAGTACCCTGAGTAATCGTTATGTCACTAAAAATTCAGCACAAAGACCATAATAATGGACCTCAAAAAATTATTTTTGATTATTAGTATTTTTGACATCTTATGCATGTAAAGTACATTTTAAAAATAAGATTTGCTTTCATATGGATTTTACAGTATGAGATAAGATATTAGTTATGTGTCATTTCTTATCTAGATCTGGTGATTGGATCGAGTAAGTGGTGACATATTTGGTTTTATTAGAGCTTCAGTTTAGGCATCCCTCAATGTGTATATGGGTTATATAAGAGTGCTATAAGATTTGAAAGTATATATCATATTATTATAGTTATTAAGGCTTATAATCTATTTCCTTTACCTACAAATTTGAGGATGAGTCAGTCTACACCAATAGATAAGGAAGAGGTCTAGAGCTATACTCTGACTACAGATAAACCAAAGGCCATTAGGGCTAATTCTATTATCAGAAGTGATGTTAGTCATGCAGTTCATATATTATATGATTAGCCAGTTTGGCTAAAGCATATGTTAGAATTAGTAAAGTAGGAGAGATTTTGACATGGGAGTTCTTTCTTAGAAGTTCAAAAATAAATATATTATGGAACATTATCTTGAATTGAAGACACAAAAATTTATGTAGCTGAAGTAGAGCTAGAAATAAGCCTAATACTAATAATATCGGAGTTTGAAGATATGTCCCCAACTAAGCTACCTGGTTTGCCTATATAACGAGAGATTAAATTTTTGGATTGAAGTGTTGCCAAACAGACTAGTAATATCTATAGCTCCTTATAGGAAGGCTTCTACTGAGCTAAAAGAATTGAAAGTGTAGTTGCTAAAGTTACTAGATAAAGGTTTCATTAGACCAAGTGTTTCACCTTGGAAAGCACTAGTCCTAATAGTCAGGTAGAATGATAGATCTTAGAGATTGTTTGTGGATTATTGATAGCTAAATAAGATGATCATCAAGAATAAGTATCCATTACCAAGGATTAATGACTCGATCAACTAAGAGAAGTAGGTGTCTTCTTTAAGATTGATCTCATATTCATTTATTATTAGCTAAAATTTTAGAATGAGATATGGCCATTATGAGTTTTTGCTAAAGTCATTTGGGCTTACCAATACTCTAGCTACATTTATGGATCTAATGAACTATATTTTTAAGCCATTATTGAATCAATTCATTATGGTTTTCATCAATGAAATCCTTGTTTATTTGAAGAAAGTTTTGAGATTTGGCAAGAAAGGAAAGTTAAATCCACGATTCATTGGCCTATATGAAGTAATTGAATGGGTGGGACTAGTGACCTATAGACTTGCTTTGCTTCTTGAGTAAGAGCAAATACATAATGTTTTTTTATTTGTCTATGCTTAGGAGATATAGATTAGATCCATTACATATGTTATCATTAGAAGAAGTGGACATAAAACTAGATCTATCATATGAAAGAGAGCAAGTGAAGATTTTGGCTCAAGAAGTGAAAGAACTAGAGAACAAGATAGCGTCTCTTGTAAAAGTATTATAGAGATATCAAGTCATTGAAGAGGTTACTTGAGAGAGAGAAGATTAGATGGAAAACCAGCATCCACAATTGTTTATATTAGGTAATTTTAAGGACATAATTTCTTTTAAGAGGGGAAGAAATGTAATGCCTTGATAACCCTTAATTTCTAAATAGTACTTTCATATGAGTGTCCAGTGATCTAGAGACTCAGGATATACTGACATTACTAAATGGAAGTATTAATCATAACATAATTTTGGGTGAAGTTTTGAGCAAAAATGAATTTCTTAAAATGGTTAAAAGTGTGGTCAAAGTTTTCATTACAGTGTCATAAATAATGCCATAGTTAAAGTTGAACCATAAAGTACTTTATTTTTTCTCAAAAGGACCTAAAATTGATACAACTTTATACTAAAAAATTCTAACTAGTCCAATGAAACTAGAATCAAATTTTTTTGAGATCAAGAAGTATTTTATTAAAAATCATGTAATATTCAAAGTTGTAATTTTTATCAATTTTTTTAGGAATTTTGAGCTAAAATTTTAGAGGATAATATGACCTAATATTTATGATTTTTGGGTAAATTTTGAGAATTTTTAAGCTTATAGATTAATTTTTATAATTTTTTGAAGGAACAAGGGAAAAAATAATATTTTTATTTTTGGTATAAGAGTCAAAATTTTAGCGTTTAGTGTTTTTTTCTTCTTTTCCAATAGTTAAGGACATGGCTTAAGGCTTTCATGGCTACTTTCTCTCTTTTTCTTTATTTCTCTTAAATAAAGCCTATTTTCTTTGAATTTACACCATAAAATGAAACTCCACTATCCTAGAACATTGATTTTGGCATGAATTATGAGGAAACTATAGAGATTTATTGATTAAAGATTGAGGTGAATAGTGACAAGGTTAACTTTTGATGAGTTTTTTTAGCTTTGATATTATACTATTATATTTCGTAGACCGATAGTTAATGTGTAAAAGTTGATTTTAAGTTTTGATTAATGATTTATTTTATGTGGATTTTTGAACATTATGCCTTTTATGTGTATAGATAAAGAGAAGAGGAAAGGGAGGGAGAAAACTTGATCAAACTATGTCATTGTATTTTGGACTCTCTGTAAGTGTATTAGAATTAAATTATGTATTACATATCATTTTATGTGTAAAAAGTGTGCATAAGTTTGTATGTTGAATATGCTATGATATGTAATTTTAGGATTTGGCTAAGTGATAGTGTATTTAATTGTAATTAATGCTTAATTTCATGATTTGATGAACAATATCGGTGTTCGATACATTAGTGCTTGATAAGTCTAGTGTTGCCTGATAGCGAATACTAATGTGTATAAGTTATATGCTTTGAATCGTGACTAATTGAGTGATAAAAATGAGACTTGACATAGTAATGCATTGGATCATGTGTAATTTAATCGACATAAGTTGGTTTGCAATACATTAGGTCATGTGAGAACAATTGTTAATTGGTCTTGTGTGATAATGTCTATACTTCATATGGTCTTAAATAATGTGTAATTACATGATCAAAATGAGTAAAACATAAAAGTAAGTTAGCTAAATGTATGCATCATTGATATATGTAGTTGTGCCTTGCTTTGCGAGGTAGTCAAAATATGACGATATAAGATTCTAATGAGAGATATCAAATTATAATGTGATAAAATGTATGACAATCATATGAAGGAAATTCTATGACATATATATTATATTTGATATAAGATGATATGCCATATTTTATAAGGTGGCCAGAGTATGATGATGTGAGACTATAAGGGATTATATCAAGTTACATTGTGATTATATGTATGAGAACGTAAAATATAGCATAATGCCCCAAAAGATTAGACAACCTAAATTGGGTAGGTAGGTTGACTGGTCAATTAGAGAGAGATAGTAGCTATTAGGGTGCTTGGGTGCTTTTTAATAGGAATAACTATAATAAGGTTGATAGTGCCACTATACACTGAGCTGGTATAGTAGCAGTAAGGTTAGTAGCGCCATTATACATTTAGCTAGTACAATAGCAATAAGTTTGATAATGCTACTATAAATTGAGCTAGTGTAGTCGCAATAAGGTCCATTGGGCAATTACATATTCAATATAGTATGTGGGCATGATTATAGCCTTTGGGCATGATTATAGCCTTTAGGCATAAGTATGGCCTTCAAGCTCAGCTATGTCTCATTATCCAGTTATGGTCTATTATCTTCTAGGTATGGGCATATAATGATTTGACAGTTATACGAGAATTAGATTTTTATTTTAAAAAATTATAGTTGATTGCATGTCTATTACAACATATTTATTAAATATATACATATGATGTACAATGATAGTATGACTGATATGACTATAATTATGATTGGTTGTTATGAGAAGATATTATAATATCATTGACCATATGTGATAAAAGATCAATATATGGCAACAAATTAGGACAAGTATGGCAAGTTATTTCTTATATATATATATGGTGTTTAATTGTAATATGACTTACGTGTTTGTGTTATAATATTGGTTATATACCTATATCTTATGCATAATTAAAGTATGTTATATCTAACACTAGACATGATATTAGTTATACATGATTATTAATATTGTATGAGAAGGTATTCCATGAGATTTGTGATTTGATATTTCACATGATCAATATGAGATAATATATCATGATACACATATATTTGGTGTACCTTAGTAGTTGAACGTACATGGTTAAGTTCATGAGTGGGTTATAGTTGAACGTGTATGGTTAAGTTCATAAGTGGGTTATACATACATATGACTTATGCTTTATAGGAAAGTATGTTCATACATACTATGTCAAATATTTATGTGTTCATGTACCTATTTGTTAATGAATAATGCATGCATGCATAAGTTAATTTGAATACACCACTAAGTATTCGCTTAGTGTGTCATTTTTGTGATGTACAGGTTAAGGCAAACAAGATTGTAGTCAGTTTTAATAACAACAGACAAATAGAGGGAAGATCTCTCCTCATATTATATTATTTTATTATAGTTCTCGAATGTATATTACTAGTAGCACTTTTGTATAGCTAAAGGGTTGGGCTCAAACTACAAAGTATATATTGGTGTAAACTATCATAAATAATTTTTATCTTGCATGTATGATTTGGTTTATGGTGTATGTGGTTTTATTGAGCATGTGTTGATTTGTGAAGATGAGATTTGATTTGGATGGTCAGATGGACCTAGAAGCTATTATGATAAGTTGATTTGATATAGAAGTGCATTTATTTAGCAAGTTATTATTTTGGATAGTGCCCTATGTAGCTGTAATGATTTTGAAATTTTAGCGTAAGGACCCTAATAATGAACTTAAGAAAACGATGTATGATTATCCGTATTTTTAACATCTTATGAATGTAAACTATGTTTTAAAAATAAGATTTGCTTTCAAATGGATTTTATAGTATGAGATAAGATATCTATTGTGTGTCATTTCTTATATGGATTTGGTGATTAGATCAAGTAAAAGGTGTCACACCTGTCATTTCTATCATACAGCTACAATCAAATGATCTATAGCTATTTTTATTTACGTATATATTTGTTTACCTTACACAAAAATTTTGAAGCACTAAACACATACATGAAATTCTTTTGAAGTACTAAACACATTTATGAAATTCTAAGTAATGACTACTTAGTAATAATATAGGCACCTATTCAATATACAAACAATGCTTGTGGTAGAGTTTTCTTACCTGTTTAGTTATCGCATTAACTTTTATCATTGCTAGGACTTGATCCGCTACTTCACTTGACTCAGTCAACAACTGATACATCAACAAAAGCTAATGCGCTAAGCAAAATTGCTCAGTGGCGTATTTTAATACAATTGAACTTATATACATTATGCTATCATTTAATATTTATGCACATGAGGATATAGGCATGTTACTCATATTACTCATATCAACATATTGACAATCTTTGACTTTATCATTTCTTAATCCATTACATATTTAGGAAATACTAATGACTAATACTAGATAATAGGATATACATTTTGTCTATGGTGTAGTGGGCCACATTTTAGACTTTATTGGTGGCTGCACTTGCATGGTGCAGTGGTCCTCTAGACCTTGACTATAATGAGATCATGTGTGAAATGGACCTATTAGACCTTACTAGTGGCTGCACCTATGTGGTACAATGGCCCTCTATACCTTATGGCTACTATACTAGTTTATGCTAAAACCATATGTGTAGTGGCCCTATTAGACCTTACCGATGGCTACACACATGTTGCATAGTGGCCTTGTGGACCTTACCACTACTAGACTAGCCTATAAGTGCCGAAGTGCCCTAGTAGCTACTATCTTTTCCTAATTGATCAATCAACCTATCTAACTAAGTTATCTAACTTATATGGGTGTTTATCTCATTTTCTTATGTGTCCCTAAGTAATTAGCTTATGTAAGTTTAACAAATCATTCAATTGACAATTTTGTTTCTTAATCAATTTCTATGCTATTCATATATCATGTGGAATTGTATTGTCTCCAAGTTAAGCTTTAATATCCCATACCATTTATGTAGTCATAATATCAAAAATTGTATAATCCATGATCATGGCTTGTTTACTCATGATCATTATAAACACATTCATATACTCAATTTTGTATCATGTATATGTTGTTCATAAACATGTATCATTATTACATTCTGCCATTTACATCCCATGACTTAAAGTTTCCATAGTCGTGTACTCACTTATAAGACTTTTACTAAAATGTCTTAAATTCCTATTTGGTCTTATAAATTAGTTACCTATTATTTTGTGTAATACATATTGCTTCATATATCATTCATATTACTCTTTCCCTTTGTAATGCCTATAAGACAAGGCTCCATGTACAGTACCTCTGAGGCTTAAAAAGTGTGCCAGGGTGTTGGGTTACCTTTACGAGGCTCGAGGTAGGGTGCATTGGTCATGAAAATTTGAGGGGCTTAAAAATGATGAAAATGACTTAATTTAAAAATTTAGTGTAACCAATAAATTATTTTATGTCAAAATCTAGTAGGTCATAGGCTCATATTGACTTGGGCTGGGAATGACCAAGGATGTGCCCGGACAGACTTGAAAATACCATACCATGAAATTTTAAAAATTTTTAGAAGTTTTAGTTAAAATTGAGCATTTTCTAGAAGCTCAGGTGACACGTGTCACCACTTGAGCCACCCAGCCCCACTATATATGAGCCATGATGCCACATAGGCATCCATTTAGCAAAATCTACTCACCCACCTCACTTTCTTCTCTATTTTTCTTCTCCTCCACTAGATGCCTCTCTCTCTTTCTCTCCTTCATTTCTATGGCTTACCAAGCTCAATTTAACCCAAAATAATCACCAAAAATTCTATTAATAAGTTAGGAATTGATTTTTGAAGGTTTAGGAGGTTAAAAGCAAGCCTAAAGTTTAAGAAAATTCAAGAAATACTAAGTGAACACAAGAAAGGGGTTGAAAAATTATGTTTGTGTGTAAGTTGTTTTCTTCCTTTTTAAGTTTATTTCCTAAGGGATTTTACCATTCTAAAGGTACCTATATTAATAGATTTTCATTTCATGGTCTATGAAATTTTCTATGATTTTTCTAAGCTAAAGATGTGTGTATGTAGGACAAGGAGGAATTAATGCTCAAAAAGGAAATTAAGAATGCTAAAGTGTAAGCAAGACTCTAATTCAAGTTTAGGTATGTGAATTTAATGAATTTGAGACATGCCATATTTATTTCAAGTGTAGTTGTGTGGAAATGTGGTATGTAAATTAGGGTTATGATGGGTAATGTAGGGGCAATTATGAACTAAGCTTATTTTGATTTTAATTCCTTAATAAATGAGTGATTTGTGGGGTGTTCTTATGGAAGAAATGCATAGATTGGTATGGCCTCTCTTTGGTTAAGAGGTTGTGCATAGGTGTGGGAGGTGTTAATGTATGTGTATACATGGTTTATAATGGTATATGATGTGTATGTTATGAATTTAATGGGTGGTGTATGTGTATAATGAGGAAATACATGATCATGGTAATGTATTTGATATGCCTGAGGGATGTGCGTAGGGTTTATGGTGTTTATGTTGTGCATATGATGTGTAAATCATGATACAAATTAGGTTTGGCATAGAAATATATGTATAGGTGGTGAATTTGATGAAATATTGCATGTACATGTGTGTGATGTATGGTCGAGGCATGTATGAGTTGTGTAATGTCATAGCATGCATGACATAAGGATATACATGTATACATATTCTAGAATGATAATATATGACATGTATATGTGACAACCAATGGAAAAATGCATGTATATGGCTATGAAACATGTATGGTCGAGAGGCACGTGTGCCATGGGGAAACATGGTAAGTATGGTATTTTATGATAAGTAATGTGCAAGATTAGCATGATGTCTTAAGCATGTGATGCATGGCATGAAATTGGCATGAAGTATGTGCAATCATGAATAGAATATGGCATGTAAAATAGTAAGCATGGTTTGAAAAATGTGACTAAGGACTATAGTGTTAAATGGTTTGTAAAGGGACTTTTAAAACATAGGCAAACATGACGTAAAATAGCCTAAACTTGAGATGTTATTTGTACCATTTGTATAATGAAATGGAAATGGCATTTTGGGCCAATATGAATGGCAATATGAGATGTATAATGTGAGATGATAGATGACCTATAATAGCATGCATTTTTGGCATGGAATGGTGCCAGTGAATAGTGGCTATAGGCTTGTAATAGTGTACAAAAATGAGAAAAGTAACCTATAACTATCCTATGAAATTGACTATTTAGAAAGTAACTTGTAAATAAGACTTGAACTAAATATGACTAGACTTAAATTTATGACATGAATTGGACTTAAAATAAACTAATAAATGCTTAGTAAAAAGACCTAAAACTATTGTCCGAGAATGACCTATAACTATCTGGTAGGACCAAAATGGACCTGTAACTATCTGGGTTAAAATTTGATGGTGGAAATAAATTTATAACTGACTGTTAATGGATTATAAATATTATAAAATGATTATCAATAAGTAAATGGACATAAAATAAGGATAGATGTCCCATTAGTTAGATGCCCACTGGATAGGTTGACTGGTTAACTAGGGATTCGTAGCTGCTAATTATTTGTTAATGATTTGCTGGATATTGGGAGGTCTATAGACTGATCCCTACTATCAATTAGAGATGTTTGATGTTGATATGTTGGATATTTGGAGGTCTACAAACTGATCCTTACTATCCATAGAGTTACCTGCTGAGCTGAAACTGCCTAAGCCCAGTAGTCTGCAGCCCAAATACAGCAGCCTAATACATCAAATCCAGTTCAGCCCCTGTAGAAAAAAATATCAAGCACAGTAATAGTAGATGAATAGTAAAATTACTGTTCATCAAAATTACACAATTGACACTATAAAAATCTATAAAAACTAGATCTACAGATTGAAAATGGGGGAGAGAAAAGAGAGATCTATAGTAAAAGGAGGGATGAGAGAAATAAATGAGGAAAAGAAAGAAAAAAAGGGGCAAAATACAAAAAGAAAAGAGAGAAATAAAAGAGATCTATAGAAAAAGAGATAGAAAACAGAAAAGAAAAAGAGAAGAGATTTGCAGAAAAAATAAAGAAGAAAAGCAGAAAAGGAAAAATAGAATAAAAAAGAGAAAATGCAGAAAATAGAAAACCAGATTTGAAGAAAAGAACCAGTAGCAAGTTCAATAGTTTACAGCAGAACAAGAGTAAGCAGAGTAAATCACAAGGTAACTCTGAAATTATTTTCTTTATTTCTATTGACTATCACTTCAATCTTTTTGAAAGTTAGTTTTCATTTTCAAAGGCTAAAGGAAGTTAGCTTAAAATTCGTATCTATTAGATAAGGAATCTATTCCTATATGCATTGTAAAAGTCAGTTTTCTTAATTTTTTGCAATGTGTGAGAGAGGGTTAGCCATGATCTAAAATTCCAAAGTTATAATGCTAATTTGCCTAATTTGTCTAGATGAAATTTTTTTTATGCCTTCAGATTCAGATTTCTTTTCACTATCATACTATTAAAATACCCTACCAAAAATCCATATCTAAAAAATGGATTATGCTGCATCAAAATAGTAGAATCTCATAAGGGGGTAGTGACATCACAGGACGATAAAAAATATAAAAGCTAAAAATCAAATGAAGTTTATGTTCTTTTTAAATTATAAACTAGACAAGAGAAAACAGACATAAAAGTAGGATATAAATATATCTAGAATAAACAGCACACAAAATAGTGGCTTTTAAAAACATAAACTTGATAGAAATCCATTATAGTGAATTAATGCAACATTAATTTCAAATCATAGCAAACATATACAGTAAGATCCTAGAATATCTACCAACACTCTCAACACAAGAATTAATAGGCATGTATAAAGAAGAAGGTAAAAAAAATGAACTAACAACAGCATCATTCTTTCTCTACTTAAAAATTAGATCTGGCAAAGGTAGAGAGGATTGCCTTATAAGCAGAGATTGACTAGTTGTTGAGTTTGACCATCAATGCTTTCCATAGCAAGCTAAATAAATAATAAGGTAAGTATTTTAAAAAAGCAAATTATTGATAACTGTATGAGTAATAATAATAATTAATAAATAAAGCCTCATACTTAACTAAAAGTTTAAGATGTATCTAAAAATAACAAGGGAATCATATATATTTAACATTAATAATTACATAATAACATTAGTAAACACATAAATAAGAGTTAAACATATGTCATCTTGCAAGTTATCAATAGTAAAACTTGAATGGAGATCATATAAATGATATATGAACTTAAATCTAAACTGTTATTTTAGTCAAGATAATAAACACCAGTAAAAATTATATAATACACAAACACCTTAAATTAGTCATACATACCAAATCATACAAATATAAAAATACAAATAAGCATCTAAAAGGATATATGGAAAATCTTAACTTATAGAGGTAAACAGAGATTAAGTTTTTTCCTTGAAACATCCCAAGTATTAAAAAAATGAAACAATTCAAAATTATAAACTAACAATTAGAAACTCTAGCTTAAATAATAAAGAAACCCTCTAAGATGATGCCAGAACATAATTCAAATATAGCTAATCACAATCTAGTTCATACTTGAATTTTCTCTTTCGAAGCATTATTAGTAGTGATCAAAACCTACAAGAAAAGAATGAAAATGCTTTCACAGTCATGGCACACCTAACCTCACTTCATCAAGAGTGCTTTTGAACCTTTCTCAGAATAAAACACTTCAAATGTCTCCATCAGCTTTCTTAAAGAGAAGTAAATACTCAACATGAGCTATCATTCTATTTTCCTCTTTTTCAATTTTTTAGTGATCTGAGTTTCAGCTGTAGCTTTAAACTACGACGTTGTCCACAAGCATCAGCCACTTTTTTAGCTTCCATTAAATATAAAAACTAAAAAAAACATAGAAACTAAATGAGGAATACCAGTATAATTTAGAGGTTGCTAAGTTTGCGATATAAGTTGTGGCAGTGTAAAGAAAGGAAATGAGAAGGATCGATTATAATATCAGCTCGTGTAATTCATGGAAACAAATGGGCTACAATAACAAGGCTCTAGCCTCCGATTTTTCAGCAGCTGCACTGAACCACCTTCTTCTCCATTTTGAAGTTCCTCGCTCAACAAATCCATGCATTCTTTCTTCTGTCATGCAATTTCATCTCCCATTAAAAAAAATTCTATTAAATGCACGAAAAACCTTGAGAAACTGCTTTCATGAATGGTGACCTCACTGCATTTTGATTCTTCGAGATGAGGAAATTAATGGCCAATATTCTCCCAGTCGATCGAGAACTACCTAATCTCTCTATACACTCTTCAAACAAAAAGTCATGGCAAGCATTGAGCTTGATCATAATCATCAAGAGGAGGAGGAAACCCTTACGACCGAGGGTAAAAATACTGGAGCTCATGTCACTCCAATCATCAAATTCGAGGAGGTAACCATAACCACTAGCAGGAGGATGAAGACGCGATTTTTGATCTAAAAGCTAAGCTCTATCGATTTGATAAGGACGGGAACCAATTAAAAGAGAGAGGAGCTATTACAGCTAAGCTCTTCAAGCACACAAAGGCTAGAAAAGTTTGCCTTGTTATGAGGCAATCTAAGACTCTCAAGATCTGTTCTAATCATCTCATGCTTCCAACTATATGCATCCAGAAGTGCGTAGGAAATGAGAAGTCTTATGTCTAGCATGCTACTAATTTCACAGATGGTGAACTAAAAGAGGAGCTTTTCTGCATTCGTTTTGCATCTATTGAGAATTGCAAGACTTTTATAGAGACATTCCAAGACATAGCTGAATCCTAAAAAAACAAAAGATAAAAGTAAAGATGCAACTGCTGTAGCTGAGGCCCTTGATAAGTTGAGTGTTAAAGAAAAGAAAATTGCGGAGAAAGTAGAGAAAGGTGTGCAAGCTATAGTTAAGGAGAAAACAAAGAGTGTTGCAGACACTAAAGAGAAGGAGCCTTCTTCTGGTTGAAAAGGATGACGAGTCTACCAATTTTTTTATCACATCTCTCATCCTCTATGGTTTGCTCAAATGGATGTTACCAAGAATTGTTAGGACCTGGTTTGTCAATGAGAATGGTGTAGGATCCATGCTTTCCTCAGTTTGAGCATCTAAGCATTTTCCTAAACTTTGGTCATTTTTTGTTTGTCAAGGGTTGTCGAGGAAATGAAATGTCATACACGAACCTTATTCATGGACTTTGTGATGCTGAAAGAGTTGATGAAAGTATTAATCCATTTAAGAAGACAAGGAAGATGATATAGAAGGATGCTTTCTCAATGGAGTAAACTTCAAAGGGAGATTCTGGCACATTAGTTTTGAAGGAGAAATAGAAGAAACAAGATTGAGAAGGAAGATGGAGGCTGACGGCAGAAAGGGAAAGGAGGAAAAGGTTAGCTTTTGTAGGTACCTAATTACACACATACCCTTAGGGTTAGCTTCCACCTAAGAATTATAATAGTGGCATTTTAGTCTTTTCTCCATAAAAATATAAAATAAATCTAAAAAGAAATATAAATACTTTTTAATTTCTTAATAAATGATTCTTTAATTCCAATTATAAAAAATATATATA
>CANXYI011220742.1:0-10736 GCA_948208565.1 Hura crepitans | reverse complement strand
TTTTTCATGCTGTTATATATATATATATAAATTAGTATTTGTTGGTTATTTTTAAAATTATAATTTCATAATTTCACGCAAACATTTATATAGGAAAACATGCAATGCGCCTTATGTACGTAACCATATATATTAATAAATTTCTGATATGTCAAATTTTAATAAATACACATGGATAGAGGAAAAGTAAAGGGAAAAATTAGGACAGGAGAGAGCAAAAAAATACCTTATATTTTTCTATTCGAATTTTAATTTCTTTTAGAAGAATAGCAAGAAAGTATTTACTGTAATTTTTCTATTTCCGTAAGATGATTTCGCAATCCTTGAATTTTTCTTTTTTCTTCGAATACCAAAACAATAAGAACAATATTTTCATCTCTCGTCCCTTTTCTAAAAAAATATGATTTTTTTTATAGACTGAGTTTCTCTTTTTTATATTTTTTTATAAATTAAATTTGCTTGACATAAATTTGAATTAATTAGATCGGTGAATTTCAAATATCAGATAAATTAAAAAAAATTATTTATCAGTAAAATTAATTAATAATCTGCAATAATTCATAATGACATGTCAAATGTAAAAGATTTAATTAACATGAAACATGAGAATAAATTATTTTTCTAGTTTTTTGGGCAAAGAAATTTTTAGTGCCTCATGCTTGCGTGGGGCTGATGGAAATAGAAGAAAAAATTACATTCTTAAATTCTAGTATTTTTTTTGTCAATATTTATGTCGTTATTTTGATCCATAATTAGTATATTTTCCTAAATGGAAGCCTCCCTATTTTTTGTAAAAACAGTACAGTTGATTTATTTGACTAGAGGGTATGTTTGCAAATTTTCAAATTAATACCGGCGGTACTTTTCGCGTTTCAAGGACTTCGGAAAAGAGAGAGAGGAAAAATTATCTCCGTGGCATTTGCTATGCTAAAAAGAGGGGAAAAAGAGGGTGAAAAAAAGGTTTCAGATTCAAAAACTAAATTAGCTACCCTTAATTACCGACACGGCTTATGTTCCCATTATTATTTTTTTAACATTTTAATAATCTTTCTAGTCTTAAGAAAAAGCAAAGAAAGTGAGAAAAAGGAACTTTCTTTAAATAAATAAAAAAAAGGTTTTTCCCTTGACCATTTCAGCTTTAATTTACACTTAACCAACGCCAAATTGACCATTTGCCTTGAATTATTCGACAAGTGTAGAAGCACAACCAAACCCTTCTTTAGGGTAAAGTAAAACGTATTTTGGGATTCATGATTCTTGAATGCCTTGAAAAAGACTTATCTAACATCAAACAAAATTCAATATTTTAGATTGAAGATAAAAAAGTCTAATAAAGTGTGCATGACCATTATTTTAGTGCATAATCTTACAATTCTTTCTTTTATAAATATCTTAAATGATCTCTATTCTACATGAAACAAACTTTTGTTACTTTGCTTATTAATTTTATAATTTCCAATCTCTTCCACATAATACAAGTACGATCTATCTATTAAATATTTCACATAAATTAAATATAAATAAGATGATTTATGTAATTATTATTATTATTTTTTGCTAATTTTTAAAATGAATTGACCAGCATATTAAAATAGAAAAAGGCAGCTTGTACCTCACGAGATATTAATATTATTCCATTTGTATTGAATTATTTTCTTGAAATAAAATGATGCAGTTAATTGGTAAATTAAAAATAGTCAATATTTCAAAAGTAGGCGATATTTCCTTGCAAACTCATCGATTTTACTTTTAGCTTGGCTTAGCACTAACCCAACGACGAATCTTTGAGTCAGTAATCCATCAATATCGACTTTACCAATTGATTAAACTTTTATTTATTTCTTTAATTTTTCGTCACTACGCGTCACTCTAAAGGGGGAAAAAAAAACAGTTTTAAGTCAAAATGATAAAGTCCTTACCTACCAAACAGTACGATTAATGGCCTTTTAAGGTTTGGAACTTGCTGCCTGGTGCAGTGTATACCTTAATAATTTTCTGAAAGTGCAGAGGAATCTGGCTCGTAACCCTTCTAATAAATAACATTTTTTGTTTGTTGAAATGTCCATATATATCAATCGTATGCATCCAAATTCCATGCCCTCTTCATACGGGAATATTTCTCTTCTTTTTCTTTTATCTTTGTTAATTTTTTTCAAATTCATTCTTCCTGAATGGGAATGAGATCTCAGCATTTACATGTGAAAGAAAAAACAGAGAAAGAAACACGACTTATTTGATAAAATATTAAACTATGTAAATTTATAAGAGAGAAATTTGTGAACGGCCTCATTGTCTGCAACGATTTTTGAGTTTTTAACTTCACATTTGTGAAAACGATTATTGTATTATATTATTAGCACTAATATTGCCATTCGCATATAATATGTTGGACTTTTCAAATATAAAATGTATGAAAAATATATAATATATAATCCCATTACCCCATTTAAATGACTGTTTTTCATTGTTTTATAATATACTGCATCGTGAGATTGTATAGTAAAATTATATGATGTGTCATTTTATTATAATACTTTTTTAAAATTTTGAAAAATTAATGAGGATAAATAATAATTTAATTAGAAAGGTAATATTAGAATTTTAAGAATTAACAAGATTAAAAAAAAAAAAAAGAAATGATGCAAACGAATTTCTTGTGTTGGAAAAACTGAGTACATCCAAAACAATGGATGACAATGAATAATATTATTAAACAATACAACCAATCTAAGAATTGAAAGAAACAATATATATAACAACCTTTAACAATACAATACAACCTAAAACAATCATCCAAACAATGATTTAGGGAATTTTTTTTTTTTTACATTATTTAGTATTCAAAATTCACATGTAAACCAATTTAAATTTATGCCGAATAAATTAACGAAAGGAATAAAAAATTTCTTTTAAATATTTCAAATTTATTTATATATAAAATTTGAATTAAATCATTTTATTAAGAGAAAAGAGAATTAGCAAGGGTGGAAATTGAAACAAGGAATTTTCCATTAATTTGTTATGTTCTGATTTTAAAAGTGAAGAACCGACTTCCTTGCTTTAAGGTTTTTGAGAAAAATGAGACCGAGTCAAAGCACGCCGTTGTCAGTTGAAAAACATACAAGAAAAAAGTGAGTTATTCGTTGCTAGTCCACTTCCCAGAGAGTTATATATACTGGCAATAACAAAAGCTACTTGCATAACCATCTATTACAATCTCCTAAAAACTTCTTTTCTTTGCTTTAATTCTCTAACAAAAAATATGGCTCCTGCTCCTAGTTTCTCCGATTCAAACTCGTTGTTCAATTTTGTGGTGCGTGAGGGCAATGGTGTGAAGGGCATGGTGGATTCAGGGCTATCAAAGGTACCCCAACAATATGTTCAACCCCAGCAGGAAAGGATCAAAAAGCTAAATGCAACCCTAAATGAGAACCCACCAATTGACTTGTCAAAGCTAGATGGTCCTGACCATGACAAGGTGGCTAAGGACATTGCAAGAGCCGCCGAGTCTGTTGGATTCTTCCAGGTGGTGAACCATGGCGTGCCGGTCGAGTTGCTCGAGTCATTGAAGGATGCTGCTCATAGTTTCTTTGGGCAGTCACCTGAAATCAAGGCTGTGTATCGCAAGGATGTGAGCCCCAGCCCTCTGGTTAAGTATGGGACCAGTTTTGTGCCTGAGAAAGAGAAGGCTTTGGAATGGAAGGATTATCTTAGCATGATTTACACTAATGATACTGAAGCTCTTGAAATTTGGCCTAAAGAATGCAAGTAAGCGTTTTCTTGCATCAATTTTCATTTTTTTTCTTTTTTATTTTTTGGAAAATTACAAAAATAAATTTCATCGTTTAGCTGGCTGACCTTTCAATTAAAATCATAACTTTTGTTTTATTTTTTTCGCATAACGTGTCTTTTTTTTTTTGGAAAAAGAAAAAAATGGAGGAGAATGGTCTTAATTTTTTCAAAACCTGACGCTGAATTTTGTAGGGCCCTAGACCTCAATATCTAAGACATTAGTCAACACCTAACTTCACATCTATTATACAAATTTAGACCTTTAAGATTTGTTCTACCAATTAAAAGATAAACAATTAGAATTTTAAATTTTATTGTTAATTAAGAAATGTGCTTTTCTTTTTCAGGGAAGTGGCTCTCGAGTATCTAAGAACATCAATGAAGATGGTGAGAAAACTACTAGAAGTTCTAATCGGAAAACTTGGGGCGAGAGTTGATGATGCCACAATAGATGCACTAACTGGGCTGAAGATGGTAAACATGAATTACTATCCTACGTGTCCAGATCCTGAGCTCACAGTAGGCGTAGGACGCCATTCAGACTTGGGTACCCTCACAATTCTGTTGCAAGACGGAATTGGTGGGCTATATGTTAAAGTGGAAGAAGACGTAGCTACCAAGAAAAAGGGAGAGTGGATGGAAATCCCACCAATCCCTGGTGCCTTGGTCATCAACGTCGGTGACACCTTGCAGGTTAGACCGTTTATAAATTAAAAAAAAAAGGACTTATACAATCTATTCACATCACTCAATAGTTGGACAAAGAATAAATAAATAAACAGAAGGTTCAAATTTAAGTACCTTCGACCAGTTTAAGGGTCAAAACGCATAATTCCTTTATAATATGATAGTGATTTTCATTAATGTAATTATTATATTTTGTAGATAGTGAGCAACGGAAGGTATAAAAGTGCAGAACATAGGGTGCGTACTACAAGCACAAAATCAAGAGTATCAGTCCCAATTTTCACCATCCCAAAAGCAACAGAAAAAATAGGACCATTGGCAAAAGTTGTGGAAAATGATGGAGTTGCTCGTTATAAAGAGGTTGTCTTTGGGGATTATATGAACAATTTCTTTAGCAATGCCCATGACGGAAAGAAGTCTCTCGACTTCGCAAGGATCCATTAGTTACTTTTATACATCTCTCTCTATATATGAACACTTGTTAGTACAGATTCACTAGAATAAGCTTCTGGTTTTAACAGAACGTGGCAGGCATGCTTTCCAACTCTTTTGGTCTCGTCCGTACACAGTTGCAGACAATAAGGACGTACTTCTTTTTGTCTTTTTCGTACTTCTATAAAAGAATTTCTTGTTAAAGTGGGGACATGTAATCGTTTTTACAAGAAATTTTCTAGTGCATATATATATGTTACACTTGAATGGATAATGTATGGATTGTAATTGCTTGTATTTTGATACTGTACTAATCATTATATCTCTTCATTCTATGCTTATGAATCTTAATTGAGCTCCACATAAAATGCAACCAAGTTTAAAGAGGTGGTGGTTTGCTGATTACAAGACCAGTTTCTTCAGCCATATCATGCACGATGATGAATTCATTGGATTCTTCTAATTAATTCACTATACATATTATCCCTGTAATTATAAGCTTGAATTATAGTTAAAATGGTCAAAACTTGTTAAATTTTCCAAGTAATTAGATTTTGATTTTCGATCAACCCTTCTCAAAGAATGTGTTAAAAAAAAATTGTGCATTTGAAAGTATCAAAGGTCGAAGTTTCGCCACTTGGTTTGTTTTTCTGCTGCAACCCCGAGATAAATTTGGATGATAAAATTGTATCTCCGGTCCTTTTGCAAGAGCCAGAAAAAAAAATTGTAGGATTTGGGTTTTCTGTAATTAGGATTTGCAGTTGATATGTATATACTGTATCAAACACCTGAGTGGCTGAATTGTTATATTAATTTTGAATATTATAATTCATAACGTGTAAAAATGCATTATTCTATAGAAAAGTGAGTTATAATTTACAAATATGTTCAAAATATAATTTTAACCATTAAAATTAAATATTAAATTTAACTTTTTTTAAAAAAAAAAAAAGAAAGAAAGAGATAACGTACAAATTCAAAATTGGTTAGGATAGTCGGCCCATAAACAACTTGCCTGCCACTAAGCCGAGTGCAAGTCCAAGCCTAGAAATTTGATTTGACCCCTAAAGGGCAAGTGTTACTGGACAGGGCCCTCACTCCTACAACATGGCCCCAAAAATCAAATACGGCCCATCGCGTGGTGCACAGCCGTTGGTTGCAGTTAGCAGAAGGCAACAAGGTGCCCGGGAATATCCCTGGATTCAATCCTCTTTACCCGTAACCTCAAACATATCGGAGAAGAAAAGCATGGAAGCAGACAAGGAAGAGTTCTTGAAGGAGTTTGGTCGTGATTATGGCTACCCTAGAGTATTGATAAACTTGGGGCTACAGAATTCAAGCGATTAGACCAAAATGGCGAGAACTTGTTTTTACTTTTTCTTTTCAATTCTTCGATTGTTTTCGCACTCGAAGAATGCAGATTTTGGAGAGAAAAATTATAGAACATAAAATTACAGATCAAAAGCTGACAAAACAGAGGTAAGAGAGAACCATTAAGCTGGGGTAAGAGTAGAAGAAATATAGAGAAAAAAAAAAGAGAAAATGGTAGGAATTCTTTGCTTGATAACGAATGTAAGTATTACACAATTGACTAAGAAATTAATTTACAGCAGTCAGTCCATAATTATCTTAGATAATATTAACACAGTTGGTGTTCGCACTCAATAGCTATTGTCTCAACATCATAGAACATCTATTCAAAAACTTTATAAATCATTTGATGTGATATTCTTTCATATCATTTGTATTTCATGGTTAAAGGCTTTCAAGGGGAGCGCAACCCTGAACAGTCCAGGATCAATGCATAAAGCACTATAGAATAAAGATTATCAATACAATGCTTTGGACTGGCAAGTCTTTGGTGAAATTTATGTCCTGTTGAGTTCTGTTCTCGCAATGAGGTTGTAGTATTTCTTCTCTGCTTTTCAAATGTGCACGAGTAAATAATTGTGTAGGGGGGTAATTATCTATGGTGATTATATATGGGCCCTACACGCTAGTTGTTCCATTTTATTGGCCTTTGATACGTACTGGATAAGTAGTAACCTGCTTCAGATATATTTGCTTGATCTGTATAGCTAACAAACATCTTATTCTGTAATTAGTATAACGATTTATTCTTGCTTCTTTCATTTGGATTGAAGTTTGCAGTCAGCTATTTAAATTGCAAATTGTTTCTATCTCATTAGGTTTACTGGCTACTGGGTTAGCCCTTCTAATTATGTTTTTATGCATTTGAAACTAAAACTTTATGACTTTGCAACTTTACCAGCTGTTACGGTAAGTAGCGAGTTTCAAAAACAGAACAGAGAGTAGCCTTTACCGTACTGATCCGAATCAAGGGGTAATGTTTGTTGAATCTGATTCTATTTGGAATATTGCTAAGATAAGAAACCAGTGAAGAGATTCATGGCTTCGAGTGGAGGCAACAAGTACATCCAGATTTAGAATATTCTAGCATTTAACTAATGAAATAAATAAACAAGAATCAAAGTCTGACAAAGGGACAAAAGGGAAGAAATGACTATACAAGTTTTAAGATATACAGGGGCAGCCTGCCTGGAGCAGGGGACACAGACTATTGAGAACATATAAGGAAATAATAACAAATGTCATAATTTTCTTGTAATGGTTTCTGGTAAAACTTTGTTTAGGCAGTTTAATATGCATTTGAGCAAACTGTTTGTTATGTAATTAAATTTTGGTGATTTTTACGAATAGTTGTACGAGCTTATTCCATTTGGCTGCTTAGGTAAGAAGCAGCCATGAATCTCAAACGGTTGTGATGAACAGCTCAGAGTCTCAGAATCAAGGCTGCTCGATATAAGCGGGCGACACCATGCCAAGTTTTCTTCTGTAATGCCTTGTAGAAAATTCTCTGTTTCGATGGAACAATTAAAGCGCTATGGTTTATAATGTTTTAAATGGCTCAGAAAATGATGGGTTTATTCAACTATTTTGAATCTTGGTCTCTAAAATTTTATGAGCCAGATCATAAAATCATTGTGAAGGATAAATTCCATTGGCTTCGTCAAATATTAATATCCAGCTATATGGAATTTTCTGCGTAATTCCAGCTAGAAGCTGAACACCTGGAAAATAGAAATTCGTGGAAACTTCCTCTTAGGAAAACTAAAACCCTAATGATTAATACTGACAAATCTTTCCACATGAAATTTCCCTGTAGGTGCTCAATTCTCTCTTGCATAGAAAATAAGAGCGAGTACATGGGCCTCAAAATAAAAAGTCTCGACATGAAAAAACGTGGATTTGAAATCCCCATCTGGAAAATGAAATTTTTTCTACCTAGTCTGATTGTTGGTAAAAATTTAACAAACATGCCATGAGTTAATGATTTGTTTGAATTTTCTAATAGAGTTTTGGGTCCATGCTTTTCCTTTTCAATATCCATCGTTATACGTGTTAGAATGAGACAATTTAGGCCGATTTGTACCACACAGTACTGTTAAAATCTTAAACTCTAAACATGGTTTGGTTAAACATGAAAATCTTCAGGAAATGGTCTATTCCATAATTAAATTATTAATAGAAAAAGTCAAGCACTGGAAAACAAAGTATTCATTTGCTTGTCAATGCTATTAATTTTATGTTACAGATAAAATTGCATTTATGCCCTCGGGTACTAAAGAAGACCAAGTCTTTTTTTTTAATTTTGAAAAGTATTTTTAATCATATTAATTGGACTAAACTTGAGTGCAAATCTAGCTTTAGTGATAATTGTGGTAGCACCATGTGCATTTTTATTTATTTATATTGACCAAATTTTTGTATTTGAGCAGCCTCTTCAAAGTCACTTGTTGATCTCTGTCCCTCTAGAAGAATTGGAAATCTCATTAACACAAAATGTGTAATGGTTTCAAACAAGTGAATAAATTGTAGATTGAAAGAAATAATTTAAAATTCGCAGAAAAGAAAGTATAACTGCTACCCTTAAATTAATCAATAATGAATGAGATTATATGATATGTTACCAAGTCAAGAATGACCCGCCGAGTCAAAGCGCGATTGATTTGCATTAGTCAATAATCAATCTTTAATGGGTAAATATTAAGATTTCTTTTTCTTTTTTTAATTTTTATCATTTACCCAAGTCATGGTCTGAAAATTGTACAAATTCAGAAACTTGTACGTTTAGGATTGGTGAAAACTTAAAAAGGAAAAAATAATTGAAAACTGATTATCAACATTTAAGGAAAACAAAATGAAAAAAAATTAAAATCATCAAATTAGCTAAAGCAAACTAATAATATTGTATTTAGAAAATAACAAGTGTTTAAAGAGGATATAATAAATAATTTATTGTGTGTAATACTTGGTGGCTGAGGGTATACTAAGACCGAAATGTTCTAAAAAGGCTTCTAGTCAGACGATGGATGAAGAAAAGGCTCAAAGAGGAAAGCGGCAAAGTCAAAGTCATTAGTCAAATATCCTGAATTTTGCACCAATTTGAAATTAAGTAGAATCTTCTTTCTGTTTGGTACGCACAAGATTTAGGTGATAATGAGATGCTAATTGAAAACTACTTTGTATCTACTGAATCAGTGATTCAATTTATTCTAGATTTAGTCTATGGTCTCAAATGAGGACTATAATCTTAAAGATCGTAATTTTTTTTTAATTTTTCGAAAACACTCAATCATTTAAAAAAAAATTATTTTCAGTTTGTAGATATAAAATTAATTATAAAACTAAACCAGCCTATTATGATTTGATCCATGAATAAAAATACAGTTAAATATAAATATCAGGTCTTGCTAAAATTCAACTTCGATCAAATCAAAATTATAGTTGTACGTATAGTTTTTATTATAATTAATTAGAATTATAATAGGTTAAAATTTTGAGTCGATTACATGAAATCTATTATAATTACTTAAAAATTGCTTAAATTATTCTGAAAATAATTGTGATGGTATCTCTTAATTATCCGAAATATATATAATTCTATATCTAAAATATTCCTTTTCAAATAAAATTATCTTTGACTTAATTACCACTTATTTTAATCAAACATTTTTTCGTGGACTTCTCTCTAATTAAATCGTAGGTTTACTCAAATTTTTTATTGCGAGCTTTTCTTTTTCTTACACATTATATCATAACCCATGAAGTTTTTAGTTATATTAGAATTGCAATAGTTTGAAATTTCGAATTTTATGATAGTAGATTCACAATTTGCTCTAAAATAACTTAAACTATAATATCTTCTAATTAATATAAGATTTTCTCAATAATTTTCAGTGGTGTTCATGCTTGGCTCAAATTTACTACAAATTTTAATTGAACGAGTTATATTCATATTTGAGTTAATTGATATATAAATAAAAATACGTATCTAAACCGCGTTTCTGATAGTTAAGAAGTTCTGATCCAACTGAATTAGTATATAAAAATATGTTTAAGCTAAACGTTTTAACATATTTTGGTTTGTGATCACTTCTAATAATTATATGTTTGGAATTCAATTAAAATCCTAAAATGGTATGCTTAAAATACTATAGGATATGTTTGCGTAAAGTTGGAACTCGCAAATCTAAGCTAACAGATACTTTTAATGCAAAGTTTTTAGTAGAAATTTGGTTCCTGCTTTTGAAAGCAGATGCTGTTAAATTTGACCAAATTGCGTGAGAAAATCCTAAAAGTTGGGAACTATTAATAATGGTCCAAAATCAGAGTAAAATTCACAGTTTGGGACAAGTAAAATCTTAGGCGGCCGTTTGGTCAAAATAACATCAAATAGCAACACCACTATTTTATTTCTTCACTTGTTCATACAAAGCCAACGTGGCTTTACTCTTTTTACT
>CANXYI011220721.1:0-11025 GCA_948208565.1 Hura crepitans | reverse complement strand
GATAAAATTTCTCTATTTTTTTGAATTTAATAATATGTAAAAAAGTTAATTTAAAGGTATTTTTTAATAATTTTGAAAGACATCCGTTACTTCACACCCTATTATATTTTACATTTTTAAATAATTATATTACACTTTTCTAAAAAAAAAGTAACTTTTTAATTAATTTAATAATTATAAAGGAAAGAATATTATAAAACGTGGTGTGTGTGCGTGTATATATATATATATATATATATATATAAAAGACGTGGTTACAGTCAAAATTCTTAAATTTGAATTAATTCTTGGTTCCCCACGTCACTATTGCCTCTGCTAAGATATATCATCTTTGACTGTTTTCCAAAGTAATTCTAATTTCGTGTACTTCTCTCTCTCTCTCTCTCTCTTTTTCTTTTTCTTTCTTCCCTTTCCTTTACCCCTCTCGCTCCTCGGTTAGGTAAGTTCGCTTTCTTTTTTTTTTTTTCAATATTTCCGTTGAAATAGTTCTTTACTATGTTATCATGTTCTTTATCTTCTCCTCCTCTCTGATCGAATATATTTCTGCATTTCTCCGCCCTTCAGAACAAGGACCTCTCTTTCCGAACAGAGGATATATATATATGCCCTTTTAGTTTTGCAGTTGTTGAAACTTCTAAGAGTAGTTTCTTTTTGCACTTTGATCTTATTTCTTTTAGGATTTGATTGAATATGTTCCCAATTGAATTATGTGCTTTCCTTTTTGTTCTTTATACTTGCTTAAATGGTTTCTGCTCCTTATATTTTATTTTATTTCTAGTGATTGTTGTGCTTCATCCCTTGCCAACTGGGCTTCTTCTAAATTTAGTCTTAGCATATGGGTTTTGTGATCCCTGCTTAAGTATTGATTTTGGTTTGTGTTTGGATGCTTATAAAGAATATAAAATGCATGAAATTCATTGCATGTTTGGTTACATCCTTCATTCGGGGTATGAAGTTCTTCATATTGTCTTCTAATATAATTTCTCTGAAATCCTTTTGCTTTGTGTTTCACAGTGCTTGTCCTCTTCTCTAAATTGTATTTTTCGTCTGCTAGTGATCTATGGGAGAGCAGTTAGGATTGCTCAAGGTGATCATTGTGCAAGGGAAAAAATTGGCTATTCGGGATTTCAAGAGCAGTGATCCTTATGTGTTGGTCAAGTTAGGGAATCAGGTGATTTCGGACACTGATTCTTGGCTTGTTTGTGGATGCTACACAGACACACACACACTCATATTCAAAGATCTGTTGCTTGATAATGCTGTGAGTTTGGTTGATATTTGGGATACTATGTTGTCTGCTTCAATAGGCCTTAGACCATTTTGTTTTCTCGTAGAGAGGATGATTGGCAAAGAGTCCATGTGTTTCTTTTCTGCATTGTGGATGCACAGAATTTTATATCCTATATCTACGATCTAGTCCTTTTTTTTTTTCTTGTGACATTTTGTTTCCTCTGTTAAATCTCTTAGTTGGTATGCACAATGTGAATCCAAGTTCCGGATGGAACTGTTTATCTGCTTTGTACTTTTTAGAATGGCTGTACGAGATGATATTTCATTGTTTTAGTTGATCAAGTCATATAACTATCTCTTATACCAGACATTAAAGACCAAGGTTATCAATAGTTGCCTTAATCCAGTCTGGAATGAAGAGCTAAGTTTCTGCCTTACAGAACCCAATGCCATTCTAAGTTTGGTAAGTTCATGTTTTGATTACACTATTAACAGATTGATAACTGAAAAAAAAAAAAAAAAAAAAAAAAAGAAGAAGAAGAAGTCCTGAATGGAGCTTATCTACTAATCTTGTTCTTGCTAGTTGCCCATTGTTAAATAGTTAGTTACCTTTAATTTTCTTTGTCAAGTTGTGTATCAATTGAAAAGAGAAAGAATTATTGATCTGTAAATGTCTTAATCTCATATTGTCAAAGTATGTGAGAATATGATAATTCGATACTTAGATTGGATTTACTTGGATATTCGGCTGTGATTTTCACTAAAGAAAAGAATTTTGCTAATCGCAGTTCCACCTTTTGCTACTTTGCTATCTCATTTGTTCAATCCTGAAATGGGATGACTGTCATAATGGACGATTGAGTTTGCAGATTTTGCAACTAGCTATATATACAAGCAAATCACTAAATAAAGCCATTGGCATTTATAGTCCGTGTAGTGGCTACACCTTTTCTTTGGATTTGGCTGTTGATTGTATAGCTGGTGAAGTATTAAGAAGATGCCAATATTGTCAATTCTGATTTCTATGGCAAATAATTGGATTGCTATGACAACAGGAAGTATTTGACAAAGACCGTTTTAAGGCAGATGACAAAATGGGGCATGCTCATATCAGCCTGCAACCGATTGCCTCTGCTGCTAGATTGAAGCAGATTCTGCGGGTTTCTTCAGGCGATACAATTTTAAGAAAGGTTGTCCCAGATGCCGACAACTGCCTTGCCAGGGAAAGCTCAATTAGTTGTATAGATGGAGAGGTGGTGCAGAGTGTTTGGTTACGGCTTTGTGCTGTTGAGTCGGGGGAGATTGAACTAAAAATTAAGTTAATTGATCCTCCTGTCTCTTCTTCAAACTAGCTTGGAACTTAGGATTCCCTAGGCTTAGACTTTTGACATTGGCAGCGGAAGGCAGATGCACATTCTCCTGTCCACTTCTTCTGATGTCAACGGAGGCATCAGACATATTAGTATACGTTTCAGCTGGCTCATGCAGGACCTAGACTGTTTTCCCTGTGTGTGCGCTTGTGCAAGTGCGTGTGATTTTGTAACTGTTATCAAGTTTGATGAAATTTCAATTTCCATCACTATGGAATTTCATTGTTGTAGATGAGTTTGCAGCAATGTATAAAATCTGTTTGGCATGTGGAAAAGAAGTTTATTTATCAGTTTTAGTTAGTAAGTGGTTGCAGGAATATCAGTTTCAAATTTTGAGCATATTGAATCCCTATTTAACACGGTACATGAAAAAAATTTTACATTTTAATCACATTGAATCCATATAGAAGAAGTTGTCAACTCCGTTGACTAGGTTAGGTTAAACTCGTGTATCCAAAAGCTATGGTTGTTGCTCAATGAACGATTGTCGGGTTTCTTGATTTCTATCAAATTTTATGATTTTCAGCGGACTTGAGCCACTAAAAAATAAATATAGACAAATATGGGCTTGCCATTAACTCTCGACAAATAAAAATCTAGCATGATACAAAATTGCAAGGATTAAATGTAATAATAATAATAATAATAATAATAATAATAATGTAAAAAATATAAAAATTCAAAAGCTGTTTTGCCTACATGATCTTTGGTCCATTCGTTATGAGGTGATATTTAATCCTTGCTTCTCGTTAAGTTAATTATTGAGAATTTGAGCTCTGAATCACTTTTATGTCATTAATATTTAAAATTTATTAATTTAATTAATTAGAATTCACATTGGATGAATGCAAAACATACAGGAGTAAAGTATTTCTTTTAAATATTTAAAATTCAGCTGCAAGCCTTTCTTTGTAATTATTTTATTTCTGTAGTGGTTTTCGGTTTTTCTGTGCCTTTGGTATGCTAGGAGATGAAAGACTGCTTCTTTTCTGAGACTTAATGCCTTTAAATTCATACGTATTATGAGTTGTTTTCTTTATAGACAATTTTTTTTCTTATACCATAATTGCGTGTAGGTTTGTAGATTTTCCTTTCGTTTATGGTTGGTTTCAAGCTATATTTTAAAAATCAGATTGGATATTAAATTAGAGTACCAATTAAATTATAGTTCAATCAGCTCGATTAACTTCATTAGAGTTTGATTAAATATTTAATTTTTTTGAAATAATTATTTATAAAAATTTTAAAACATAGTACAGATAAAATTGTATAATAAAAATATAGAAACACATTAAAAAATCTATAAATCATTAAACATCGATTTCAATTCATTTACTATTCATTACAAATAAAAATTACAATTTACAATAGTTCATAATTTTTTTTATCTAAAATAGCTCGTACATTAATTTCAACCTGCTTATATTTATTTTATATGTTATTTGCATACTTATCTCATTAGATCAAATATAGAAAATTCCTAAATATACTAATAAAAAATTAACAACTAATTTTATTAAAATTTAATTTTTTTCATAAAAGGGTTTTATTTAATTAAATTTTATTTTATTTTTTTGGATAAATTTCAAATCTTCACAATTTCACATTTATATATGTTAGAAAAAAAAAAGCAAGAATTACTATTATAAGTATCATAGGAATTACTTGACACATTTGTGTACTTCATTGTTTATTAATAAATATTATTGGCTAGATTCACTTTACTAAATCTTAAATTTAAAATTTTAACCCAATGAAATCCAGTGGTGCAAATTAATATGCAGTTTAATATGAAAATGTATCCAGCAAATTTATTAAAATAATTATACTTAAAATATTCTAATTATTCACCAATAAAAGTACAACTTATTGTACTTTTAAATTAATACTTAACTAATTGAATAAATTTTACTATTAATATTCTTAAATTACTTTTAAATCATAAAAATGGCTTAAAAAGAATACTGATATCATAAAAAAAAAAGCACAATAAAAAAAATGCATAAGTCCAAAATAATATAATCCCAAAAATAAATAAAAAAATGACAAAATAATAAAAAAATTCCGATTCAATTTAGCTTTTCTGATTTTCGATTCAACCAATTTTCTACTTATTCAAGCTTTTTCATTTCGATTCTTTGCTTCATTGCATTTTTTGATTGATCTGGACCAACGACCGAATTTGTAGTTGAGCTAATATGATTTTAACAACATTAATTTTAAGTAGACTGAAAGAGCGAATTACATCCAAGTTTGATCAAAACGGTCATAATATGTCTCAAGTTTTATATCAATAATATAATATAATCCTTGAAATTTCAAAATGATAAATTTACCGCTTTTTCATCCTGAAACGAAATTAACCAATTTTCATATTTGATCTGTCAACTTGATGTATTCATTTTACAAGTGTTAATTAAAATATGCCATGTTAAATCAATTTACACAAATTAAATATTTAATGTGAAGATTGAAATTTTAAAATTGATTTGACTATTACTGTTTGAATATATATTAAAAGTTCTTCAATTCTAATTATAATAAAAAAGAGTAAATTGCCTTGGATTTAAAACTGTAGAACTGAATTACCAAACATCAACTTAAAGGATAATATTTTCTATTTAATCAAACTTTGTGGGTTACTTATCTTTTGAGAGGGCTCATGCGAGGACCACATCCTCGATTAAAATTTTTTTTTTTCATTATAATAAAAAATTGTTATTTTAATTCATTTAAATTCAACCTTAAATTGCATAATTAGTGCTATCAAATATTTTATTAATTAATTTACTTTTTATACAATTTTTATTTTTATATCTCCATTGTACTCAATAATATTATAAAAAAATTCACATTTAATAAAATTTTATACGTTCTCAAAAATATATTTTTTCTTATAATAATTATAAACAAATATAATTATCTTAATATTTTAAACTATATTTATTATTTTAAATTAATTAATTGTACTTAGTATTAAAAATTACAGCAAATCATGTATTTTCGAGTACCTAAGACCCTAATAGGATATGTGTGGATATTAGTTTTATTATTCGCATTGAGTTCGAATGTTAACCACTAAAAACTACTATCTGAACCCATTTATATAATTAAATAATTAATTTATAAAAAATATTTTTCTTAAGTATAACACAAAATTTATATTATTTATAAAAAAATTATATAATTCGTATAAAATTAAAACTTGAATAGTATTTATTAGGGTTAGAGAAAAAAATTAGGTTTAGGTGGTAAAATATAAAGTATATAATATTTTGATAAATAATATTAATTTTAAATAATATTTGAAAAAATATTTTTTAAAAATTAATTATTAAATTATATAAATGAGCTCGGATAATAGTTCCTAGTAATTAGTACTGAAATCTGATATGAATAATAAAATCAATACCAAACATGACTTATTAAGGGCATATTAGGTTGGATAAATGGTTTGCTGCTATATCTAATAAAATGCACTATTATTAGAGATGACAGTTAATATTTTTAGATATCTGATTTGCTTTGATCATAATAAAATGTGTTTTGTATTGATTTTATTACTTATATTAAGTTTAGATATTGATCACTGGGTACTATTATCCAAACTTTTTTTATAAAATTAAATAATTGATTTATAAAAATATTTTTTAAAATACTATATAAAAATTATTTTATCAACATAATCTTATATAATTTTACTATTGCATTGATATAAATAATGTAATATTTTTAACTTTAGTATTAATAGAAAGATAAGTTGAATCTAATTGATCATATAAAAATTTCAAAAATAAGAAAAAAGAAAAAATTAGTCATATAAAAAAGTAATATTAACAAACTAATATTTAAATTTTTTTTATAAATAAAGATATATTTTGATTTAACTTAAGAAAGAAGGAAGTATGTGTTTGATTTTAATCATAATGAATTAATTAGTGCTTATAGATTGTGTAGAAATCAGGAAGCACTAGAGGGTATTATGGTTATAACTCTTTGTACAGAAGTTAGATTGAGGTGAAACCAATGGCAAATGAAAGCTAACACATCAAGGCTATAATTTAAAATTTATCCTCTAATTTGTTGTAGATTTTTCCAAGAAATTTTGCTAATTAAAAGTGTATGAACTATCAAACAATTAAGGAATTCAAGGTACAGTCTGTATTCATTAAGCCATAACTTATTATGTTAGTGTCCAAATCAGATGTTTCTTGAACCAAATTAAGCTAAAAACATGAGGTAAAATTTTTGCTTTAGGAAACTCAAATTTTTTGGCTTTTAAGAAACCCAAAAATGGGTTACATACTGAAATTACAAAACTCATAGGACTAGATTTTAGTAAATTCGGGTCTCTAAAGCAGTAGGCAAAGATTTATCCATATCTCACTCTATAGATGTTCAATTGAGTTGATTTTTTATCATGTGGAGAGCTAAGATCAGTAGGAAAAACTTGCATGCCAACTCTTTAAGCAAATAGTAGCAGAAGATGTCTTTAAATAATTTTTGAAATTGAGCCTTGAAATCTATCATTTGTCAAATGTTGGAAAATTAAGAAATTTAATGGGTTATGGGTTTTTAGCTACAATTCATGCTATATAACTCCAAATTCGATCATTCTAGTTGTAATAGAATCATAAGTTAAAATGCTAAAAGTTTCATGAATAACACTTTGGCAAATTCTTTTGTTTTAATAGATTAGAAGTTAATCAAATCTAGGATAAATATTGGCAAAACCTTAAAAGTATAGGATTATGCTAAGCCAATTCTTAAAATTCATTTATATAAAGTAAAGTATTTAAGAATTCATGTATTGAGTTATTTGTTCTTTACATGGTTCACATGGGTAGTAAAAAAAGTTGTAATACATTTAAAAATGCGAGTTTTGATTTATAGATGAATTTACATACACGTTTAAAGAAATTGGAATAAAACTCTTAGTGTAGGAATATTGAACTATAATAAATAATTTGTAAAGCTTATATATGTGAGTTGATGCATATGGAATATGAAAGAATATGATCATGTAGAAGTATTTGGAAATTATGAATATATGCCTACTATGTGATTACATCCATGTGATTGTTTTTTGAACCAAAACTTGCCATGAAAAGGAATCATGAATGAGCATTTGTATATTCAAGAACTCTTAAAAATTAAGTGGTTATCTATTATGCTTATGTTGTAATAAATGATGAGTGATAATGCTTTTAAGTTTAATTAGAGGTTGAATGAGCATAAATGGATGATGATATGATGCATAACATCCAAGTGAGTGTGTGTGATAGTTGAGCTGAATGCATGTGAAGAGTGATGATTATGTAAAAGCTTAATTTATAATAGTCTTGTAACATGAACATGAGAACTTTGAGATATTACCTTCAAAGTATGTAAATTGAAGTTTTAGCATGTTAATGTATAATTTAAAGTAAAGGAGAGAGTTCTTATGTTTGAAATTGTCTTGTGAACCTAGTATGGAATATGTATGAATTTGGTGTAAATAGGTGTTATTTGAATCGAAATTTACTGCGTAAGAAAATAAGTGTAGTATTGTCATAATGGTCCAAAAATACTATGAATGTGAATTGAGCATGTATATGTTTATGAACAATAAATAGACATAGAAAATAATATGACATTTGTTAAGAGTAATATGATGCATTATGTATTGTAACTTAATTATGTTAAAATTGGAATTATATTGTTAGCATAAACCATTACATATACATGGATAATTGAGTATCTTAAAATACTTGATGATGGAAATAAAGTTGAAAGATCTTGACAGGCTTAAAATGTGTATTTATGGTATATAACTTGCCAATCCATTACAAATTAAAGAAAAATGATTTGAGATCTATGTAATTTATTGTGACCATAAGCCATGCTAGTAATTAGCATGAATATTAACATTAAAGAGATTATATGAAAAAAAAGGCTTATTAGCCAAATGTACATGTATAAGGATGAAGTTATGAAATAATGAATAACATATATGAGTAATATATGTTTGAATGCGACATAAGCATAGGATGATTGCATGACTTATGTGATGGAGAAAATTTAAATACATGAAAAGGTAAATTATGAAATAGAATGTTAATGCTTATATAAATGTAAACAACCTAGTAAAGATAGGTTGATTAATAAATTAGGGAGTTTAGTAACTATTAGGGTACTTTAGTGCCTATTTATGGCTTCCAGGCGGCCATCTATGGCTTTTGAGCCCCTATATATGCCCCTTGGGCCTAGTTCTTTGCCTTCGAGCTTATTTTCATGCTTTTGACCTTTATACTCCTCGATATGAATTTTGGGTATTCACTATGACCTTTGTGGTGTAACACTCAAAAAATCACCATTCTGTGAATAGTATTCTCAAGCTTTATACTGTGTCATTTAGGACACTGAAGGACTATATAGTAGCCAAAAAGGGGTATTGGTCAAACAAACTTTGACCGACCAGAAAATGATAAAAACAAGTGAATTAAAAATTTTAACAGAATCAATAAATCATTTCAGGCTAATAATTAGTGAATAGTGATTTTTGTTGAGGTTGTGTTGGGATAGCTCTGGGAAGTGCCTAGATGGACCTGAAAATATCACACTCTGAAGCTCAAAAATTCCAATGAGTCAATTGGTGAAGGAATTTTAATATTCCAAGGTCATTTGATAATTATACAAAAATTTTGATTTACGCAAGTGAATAGTAATTCTAGTTCCCGAAGGAATTTTGACTTGAAATTTTACGAGGCCCTTAATGGACATTATTAAGAATTATTGGCATTAGAACCATAATTTTTAGAGGTCCAAAGAAATTATTTGGAATTTTCAAAGTTTAAAAGAAAATAGAAATAATTAGGGCTATCCGATCGACAAGTGGCACGATCAAGGCCATACACCTTCCTAATACATATGGGTGTACATGTGTGTGTGTGTGTGTGGGATGAAAGGAAATCATTTTCCACTTAAACTCCCATAAAAAGCCGACATCATTCCATGGTAAATTTCCTCTCTTTTTCTTTCATTCTTCTCTCTCCACACACCACATTAACTCAAGAAAGTTATATGAATCTTAGCCTTCATGATTCCTTGAACACTTTCCAAGTGATAGAACTCAAAAAAGTTGCCTGAAATTGAAGTTATAATAATGGAGTGAATAGTAACTTTTTGGTGGGTAAGTGATCTTTTCTAAGGTTTATTATTTTTCTTAGAGAGTATTTGAAGTGTAGATATCATATGTGAAGAGGGATTTCAATTTGGAGTTATGTGAAATTTTGTAGAAATTTTCAAAGGGTGAACCCTAATATGACACTTTGGGAAATGGTGGAGAATGATGGAGGAAGAGGAAATTGATGGTTCTGAGATGGCTTCGACATAACTGGGAGCCCACTGTAAGTGAATTTAACTAAAACTTGCATCGTATTTTAGAGAAATTTAGAATTGGAGGCATGTGTGTGTGTATGAAAGTTGTGTTGGTGTATGTGTGTCTACTGATTATGAAGTATTATACACGCTAGGATGTGAATTTGGAGTAGAAAAAATGATGTAGATGTGTTTTGGATGTGAAAAGTATGTGTGAGTATGTGATGTATTGATTTTTGAATGTATGACATGTATGTCAAGGCTTGTGCATGTGTGTATGGAATGTGTACATGAGATATGAAGATGATAGTGTGATGTAGGACATAAACCTAATATGGAATGTGGAGAGATGTGCATGGTTATGGATTAAAATGTGATAAGGCATAATGTAAGGATAATGGAGTGTGAAATTGGTAAGTAAATATATGGTACAAAATAGGTATAGTGTAAAGTGTAAGTTTAAGAAATTCAAAAGATATGTGTTACATGCAAATTTATGTTAGAAATGAGGTTTAGATATGTTAATACAGAGGTAATGTTTAATGGCATGGAATGCCCTAAAGTATAAATGGCATGAGGTAAAGAAAGAATGGAAAATGACTAAATGAATAATAGAAGGAATTACCAAGTGAATAGTAACATTTATGTAAAAAGACTTATAACTGTTTAATAAAGTAAAAGCGACCCGTAATTGTCCCGTAAAAATAATCCAATGAGATTGGGTTGCAACTATATCCTAATGACATGGAAATAATCTAAATAAATGACTGGTAATGGAATAAAAATAATAAGTTGACTAAAAATGAGAAATAAAGCTAAAAATAAGGGTTCACTTTTAAAAGTACTGAAGTATGAAATTATATGGCAAGATAGATACATCGTTAATATCTAATTTATAAATAGATGGAATGGAATGATTAGACAAGCAAAATTTTGTGTGATTCATGTATAAAGGTGGAAGTATAAAGGACAAGGCATTAAAAACATTTATATGAAATAATCATTACAAAAGTGATAATGGTAATATACCAAGATTGACATCGAGCATGACAATTAATGAAGTACC
>CANXYI011220682.1:0-11996 GCA_948208565.1 Hura crepitans | reverse complement strand
ACTTGTAGGATTTTTTATGATTTTTCAAAAGAGGGGTGGCATGTATGGAAAGTGAAGCCAAGTGAAGGAGAAGCCCTTTTTGTTGAAAAGGTATATGAATTTAGAGCATTGAAGATATGTAAGTAGGATTTCATATGTAATAGGTGTGAGAAACCTTATACAAAAATGATGCAATTCATGGTTAATATGTGTGTAATGGTGAATTAGGCTTGTGTTTGTGTTAATTATATATGGAATAAATGATTAGAATGGTGATTTGTTGAAAAGAAAGAATGGAAAGGTAAATTCCTCATTTGGCCGAGAGGTGTGTGTCTCTGTGTGGTGTGTGTAAGGCTTGATTAAGGCTGTTATGGCATGATTTCTAAGGTATTTGATATGGAAATGCATGAACTATGTTTGTATATGGTGAAAAATCGGAGCATTGATGTTAGGCCTTAATTAGTCGAGAGGTTGGCTTAGTATATAGGCTAGGTGTATGGCAAGCAAACATGTCATATTATATGGCAATTGGCTTATTGGTAATGGCATTTTAGGTGTAAGTGATAAACAAGGCTTATGTGTGTGTTTGCTTAGTGGGTTTGAGAAATATGCAAGGTTTGTAATAGCATAGTTTGCATGATAATGGCATTGTGTTTGTATAAGCATGCTTTAGTGATGTTAGGTTATGTGTATGTGTGTTTGAATATAGATGAAAACATGTACATAGCCATTGGGAAGTATTAGTTGAGAGGTAAGCAAGGCAAATTTTGGCATGAAAGGTAAGGTATGACATGGCATGAGTGTGTGTGATTAGCATGGCACTTTTAGCACAAGTAGTGCAATATATGTTTGGCATGAACTAGGTGAATAAGTATGGATAATAAGGCATATGATGTATAGAATTTGGGATACCTTTTAATGTTAGGAAATGGTTGAAGAAAGAACTTGAAATTGGCTTAGAATAACATGGTAAAGTTGACTTTAAAAATTGACTAAAATAAGCATGTAAATGGCACCTTAATTTGGGACCCTTTATAATGTTTAGGGGAAATAAATGAAAGCCTCTTTTATGGCTATCTAAGTTATATAATTGAGCTTGGCTTTAGGCCTATGAAAGTGTATGGATACAAGTGAAAATGGCTATAAAAATGACATGGAAAGGATATATTTTAGACCTAAAATGGCCGACACGAAAATTAATAATAACCTATAACTACCCCATAAAATTAATTTAGGGACCTGTACCTGAAATGAATATTTAATATCAAAATTATTAGATTAAAATAATAGCTTAGACTAGACTTAATGTGAACTTAATTATGCCTACAAAAGTGACCTAAAATACTTCTAAAAGATTGACCTGTAACTATCTAGTAGGACCAAAAATGACATATAACTGTATAGGTTAAAATTTGACTATTAAATAAAATTCATAAATCTTTGCTTTTCATTCCTAAATATTATAATATGATGATCAAAAAATAAATGAGTGTAAAATAAGGTCAAATTGCCCATTAGTTAGACACTATTAGATGGGTTGACCGGTAAACTTAGGGATTAGTAGCTGCTTAATTATTTCTGTGATTTTTTTAATATTAGGAGGTCTATGGACTGATCCTTGCTATCCTTTGGTAGTGTATGATATTGATTATTATTTGGATGTTGGGTGGTCTTTAGACTGATCCCTACTACCCATAAAAGTTGTTGCGATTTTTGGATATTAGGAGGTATACGGGCTGATCCTTGCTATCCATATTATGATTGAAGGTTAAGTTGTTTGAGATATTGGGAGGTCCATGGACTGATCTCTACTATCTCTTATCTAGTATTAGGAGATTCAAATGAGTTTATCCCTGTTGTTAAACTAGGCTAGTGCAAAGATCAGGGTCCAAAACATGGGCCACTACATAACTTTTTAGTTTCCTCTTGGTCTAGTGTCTTAGGTATAGTTTATCTAGTCGAGCCCAATAAATTAAATGGTAATAAAATCTAGACTTTGATTAATGGCATATTATTGCATGATTAATTTAGTTCAAATTATTACAATGGCATTTTGTTAATTATTGTAGAAAAATGGCATATCACTTGAATGGCATGAATTACCTAGTATATGACCCACACACTACATTTTGATTATCATATTATATTGCATGTGAGTTTTTACGTATACCATATTTTGAATGCTTTAAGTTCACAACAAAGTTTCGTACTCAGTGTACCGATGTTTCAATGCGGAGGTTGGAAAGATAAGCAGGTCGGCCTTAATGATCATGAAGTGTAGCAACACAATTCTTGAAGGCTACATAGAGTCTTTTCTTTTGGTTTTGTTTAGCTAGCACTCATGCAACACACTAGAGGTATAGGTTTAGCATGCTTAGAAGCTACTATGCCTGTATATATAAAGAATAGATGTGATGCATATAAACAGTTGCTTTTCTATTTAGCCGACATAATGTTTTGTTAACTATAGGCCTAAGGCCCTATATGTGTTTTTGATATGTGATTGATGTATACTTATGTTGAATAAGGGACTAGAAGGGTCTAGATGAAGGTTGAATGGTATTATTAGTTATAAAAGTGTTTTTACAGGGGGAAAAATTTTTATATGTCACCTGGGTAACCATTATGCTGTCTAATTTTTTGTAACATGTAAAGTGTATGTAGATGGGTTTTCTAAGTCTTTCATACCATATATGAACATCTTTAAGGGTTAGACTAAGATTCTAAGCATTACTTGATAAAGTTTTAGAACAGTACATATGTGTTAAGAAGTTTACCCCTAGAGCAATTTTAGGATGGGTAACCTGGTAGGGAGTACTTCGCTTGTCGAATTTCTTTAGGAATCCAGCAGGGGGTGTCACACATACATTCACATACAAGTATATCGAATATATATATCCATACATATACAACATATGAGTGTATCTATTGTATGAGTGCATGAATCCATGTGTATATATTCCTTATCATATTTGTTTTGAAAACGATGTGCATCAATTGTGCCAAATCAATATACAAAATATATTCCATTCATTTTCATAATCAAAGCTAATGTAACAAGCATATCACTGTATCTTCACATATAATCTCATATTCAAATCAATATTATATCATCCTTTTCAAATTAATGCTATTCTCATTCCATTCCCATACCTAAAAGACAACATATCAGGATCCTAATTAGAATGATCATATACATAGTTATGTAGTGGCCCATATTTTAGACCTTATGATGACTGTACCCATCTGATTGCCCAAAAACCAAATGTAAGTGCTCGGAAGCCAAATTATTATGCAGTTGCCTTATAGACCCTATAATAACTACACCTATTTGATTGCTCAAAAGCGAAATGTAACTGCACGTAGGCTAAATGAATGTGCAATGGCCTTATAGACACTATGATGGATGCACCCACCTAATATAATCATTAAGGTACCCTAGTAGCTGGTATCTATCCCTAGTCAATCGGTTAGCCTATCTAGTATAGGTTGTCTAATTGTATGGGACACTATCATATGTTACAATGTTTTCATGTATTTAAACATTTATATTTCCACATTTTTACTATGATACTCATTTATCATCATGTTATTCAAAGACATATAAATTATCATTAGGTCAACTCATATTATGTGACATATCGTCATTCACTAGATCAGTCATATAAGATGTAAACCAATTATCATATCAAACTTATTTTTATCATGCTAATATTCATGCTTTACTATTATCTTAAACACATATATGGTTACTAATTCTTAAATGATGATTGACATTTCAAGTCCTAATACAACAAGTCACCGAAATGAACAAAAATGTAAAGTAATTACACATCACTTTCTATGAAGCATATAACTGACCATTAGGTCAACTCACATTATGTGACATATAGGCATTCACCAGATTTGTAATACATGATGCTAACCAATTATCATATGAAAGTCATTTTCATTATGCAAATGTCCATGCTTTGCTGTCATGTTAAAAATATACATTGTTACTCGTTATTAAATGTTGGACATTTCAAGTCCTAATGCAACAAGTCACTAAAATTAACAACAATGTAAAGCAATTATGCATTATTTTTTACCAAACATATGATCAATTAAACACTTACACAAAATACACTTCCTAACATATTACACATACACACTTTTTATATTGAAATCTTTATGTAATGCACAAATTAATGTGAATACACTTAGTACAGTTGTTGAATACATCAAAAATCACCACTCACCACTTCTCATTATATTTCCCCTTCTTTATATCTAAACAAATAATACACATAATATTCAAAAATCTATATACAATGAACCATAACTTGAAATTAAAAATTGACTTTTATACAATTACTAGTAGTCCCTGAGGCACAGTAGAAAAAAATAAAAACTCAAAAAAACTCATTAGAATGACCCTTAGTCACTATTCACACATATCATGAAATAAGAAATCTCTATAATTTTCTTGAAATTTATGCCAAAATTGAGGTTACGGGACTATGTACGAATGATTTATGATGAAAATGGGATAAAATAGGCTTAAATTGAAGAAAAAGTGGGGGGAAAAGGATTTCGAACATCAGCCATATAGGAAAGGAGTGGGAAAGATGAAGTTGCTAAATGCCAAAATTGCCTTTTTATACCATTAAAAAATATTTTTATTCCCCCTTTTCCTTCAAAAATTCAAAGAAATTAATTTATAAGCCCAAAAATTCTTGAATTTACCAAAAAAATGACATATTCCATATTTTACATGCCTATAAAATTTTAGCCCAAAATTTTAAGTAAATCGATAAAAATCACAATTTTTAATATTGCATAATTTCTAAAAGAAGTACTTCCCGATCTCAAAAAATTCCAATTCCAATTCCAATTCCATCAGATTCATTAGAATTTTTGAGTGTTAGGTTGGGACATTTTTAGGTCAATTTGAGTTAAAAAAATATTTTATAATTTAGCTTTCACTATGACACTATTCAAGCAACACTGGTATGAAAACTTCAACCTCTCTATTAACCCACTTAATGACTACATTTTTGCTTAAAACATCACCCTTAATTTTTTTTATAATTAATACTTCCATTTGGTAGTGCCTGTATCATCAGGATTTTTAGATTACCGAACACTCCTACGAAAGTAATATTCATACATTAGGGATTTTCAAGGCATTACAAAGTGAGATATATAAAAATATGTGACTAGATGTCTCACTTGTTAATAAGTGATAGCAAAACATCAGGTTCCATCTTGTTTGCTACATCCTATAGCAATTCCAAAATGGAAAAAGTGATAGAGTCATAATGGACTTTGTAGTTGGTTTGCCTATGACAAGAAACAAGCATAATTTAGTATGGGTTATGATAGATCATCTCACTAAGATAGCTCATTATATACTAATGAGGATGGACTATTCCATGGAGAATCTTATAGAATTATACATAAATGAGATAGTCAAGTTGCATAGATTGCCATCATCAATCATATTAGATCGAGACCCACGATTTACATCGAGATTTTTAAAGAAACTTCACAATGCCTTGGGTACTCAGTTGAATTTTATCATGGCATTTCATCCATAAACTGATGGACAGTTAGAAAGAGTCATTGAGGAAATCTTATGATGCTTAAGTGATTTGATATTAAGATATATATGATGTTATGCATATGATAAAGAATCTCTAATAAGTGCTTGAAGATATATTCAGAAGTTATGCCATTAGGTTTAAAGATAACTAGGATCACTATCTATCATTACTAGAATTCACCAACAGCAACAGTCATCAAGTGAGTCTAGGAATGGCTCCTTATAAGGTGTTGTATGGAAGAAAGTGCAAAATGCCAGTACATAGGAATGAGCTCAGTGAAACTAGCTCAAAGGACTAGATTTCATCAAAGATGTTTAGGAGAAATTAAAGATCATTAAGGATAGACTAAAAGTAGCTTCAAATAGATAGAAGTCCTATGTTGATCTCAAGAGGAAAGATATAGAGTTAGAGATAGGAGACAAAGCATTTCTCAAGGTTTCACCTTGAAAATAGGTGTTATGTTTTTGCTAGAAAAGGAAGCTATGTTCGAGGCTTATTGGGCCATACGAAGTGATAGAATATGTAGGGCCAATAGCCTACAGACTAGTACTGCCACTAGAATTCCAATAAATCCATGATGTATTCCATGTTTCTATGCTAAGAAGATATAGATCAGATGCAACACATGTCTTATCAGTAAAAGAGGTTGAAGCGAGATAGGACTTGTCATATGAAGAAGAACCTATTAGAATCTTAGTTAGAGAGGTCAAGGAGTTAATAAATAAGACAGTACCATTGGTGAAGGTAGTTTAGGAGCATTATGGAATGAGAGAAGGTACTTGAGAGTCAGAAGCTCATATGTAAAAGCAATACTACACATTTAATTGTACCAAGTAATGTTGGGGATTACCTTTATTTTAAGACAGGAAGTACTCTAATGACCTAAAAATGTTGATTTTTATTAATAGTGCTTTTTCAAGGTGAATAGTGTTCTCGAGACTCAAGGTACACTAAAGTTACTGGATGAAATTATTAGTCATAAAATAATTTTGGGCAAAGTTTGAAATTAATTGAAAGTCATTTGATTAGTTAAAAACACTAAGAAAGTTTTTACGGTAGTGTCTTATGAATAGTGACCAAGACAAAGTTGAATCATAAATAATTTTCAAAGTTGCTTAGAAATTTCTGAAACTTAGGTGACCCGATACTCAAAAATTTGAATGAGTCTAATGATATTGGAATCAAAATTATTTGAGGTAGAAAAGTATTTTATTTGAATATTGGGATGCATAAAAATGGCATTTTAATTCGTTTTCTTTCAATTTTTGAGCTCTAGTTTTTAGAGCATGTAAGGCCATAAGTAATTTAATTATGAGTGGGAAAATAAGATTAAAGGAGCCATAATGGGGGAAGAAAACAATTTAAGAATGCATTAAAAAGTAATTCTTCCATATAGTATAAATATGGTCAAATTTCACTTAAATTAGTGAAAATCATCAAACACTACACTCACTCCCTCTCTACTCCATTGCCGTCGGCCATCCAAGGGGAAAACCACCATTTTCAAGCTTTTCCTCTTCCATTTAGCTACCAATCTTCACATTGTAGTAAACATATACCCTCTCTATAGCCTTTAGACATATTTTTGACTGAATTTATTAAAGGAAATTGCCAAATTTTGGGTTGGATGAATAGTGTTAGCTTTTCATTTGGGAAAGAACTATTGAAAACCAATATTTTTCCCTTAATATGTGGGTACCCAAGAGTCAAAAAAAATGTGGTCATTTGTAATTTTTATATATCATATGATTTTATAAGAATTTTCTAAAATAAAAACTATAATGGGTAGTTGCTGAAATGGAGCAGGGTTATGACATGGGCAAAGTGAAGGTTTAGTCGGGCCTTGTCAGATTCTTTAAGCATGCTACATATGTGTAATTATCTTAATTAATGCATTTAAATCATGTTTTAATGTATACACAATGTATGTAAATATATATATATGTATGCAAATACTTAACTATTATGTGAATGGACAATTAATTTGTAAATTGTGATTAAGGGATAGAATAGAGTGTGAATGCATGTTGAATGAGAAAAGAAATGGCTTATGTGTGTGTGTGGACATAAAGGCCGAATGGCCTTATGTTATGTGTGTGAGTATATTATTAAAATATGTAAGTAATTTTAACACATAATGACTTTGAATGATAAATTTGGAATCCAGGAATATGTGATGTGTTGATATTGAATGAAAATGCATCATGTATGTGTGTTTATAGCTTTGGCCAAATGGTTATTGGGCATGAGTATACGATTAGAAATGCATGTACATGGGTAAAATTGATATGTCATTGAAAAAAATCATACTTTAATGCTTATGTGGTTTTAGCAGAATGGGTTGAATAACTGGGAGCATGAATGCTGCTTGATATTAGTAATATATGCATAAAATACATGGAAAAATATGTAGTGGGCAAAATGGCCTAATTACTTTAAATGATTTTATAAGCCTTGATATGAACATGAAATTATGGTTTGTGCTTACCAATGGATAAATGAACATTTTAATGCAAATTTGTGAATGAAAGCATAAAATGGAAAATGCAAGGCATATGATTTTGTCTTTAAATGTCAAAATAGGGGAAATAAGTTAATATTCCTAACACTATCATATTGATATGATATTTGCATAAAAAATGAATTATTAAGTAAATAATGAGTAGGAAATTATTCAAATATGAAAATAGCATGTATGAGTAACAACCTAGAGATTGATAGGTTGACCGGTCAACTAGGGATTGATAATAGCTACAAGGCATATCGATGATTGATGTTAGTTACAGGTCCACACATAGTCTGACCTAAAAACTTATAATGATAATAATAGATTCCTACATGGGTGCAGCAACCGTTTAGGTCTTATTTGGCCACTACATAGGTCTACGCTAATGCAGTAGCCATTTAAGTCCTATGGGGCCACTACATGGAATGATCCCATTAACCATAGGTTTTATGTTCTCATTAATATGGGCAATATAAAAAAACAATCGTATACTCTTAATTAGAGTAAACTTAATAATTTATGCACTACATAATTTTTAATTATGTGAATGATGAATATTGATAAGAATAAAATAATAGTATTATTTATGCCTATGAGTGGTATATAAATGTGTTTATAGGTGGAAAACAATTGCATTATTTATGTTCAAGAGTGGTATGTAAATGTCATGTTAATTGTTTTTATAACATGGGGCTATTCGAGTATGATAATTCCTTCAAATTAAAATGGTATACGCATATGGCATGAATTATGTTACATTTGTTATAATTCTAAATGATGCCAATATACACTATTAGAATGGATATGTAATATAATTGTATGCAATAGTTATTTTGATTAAATCACAAAGCAATTCACTTAGCATAACATTTTTTTGCAATGCATAGGTAAAGAGAATAATTGAGCCTAAGCCTCGAAATATCTAGATCATCAAAAGAAGTGTTTTTATTTTGCTATATTTTGATGTTGTAATTAAGTTAAGAAATGTATAGACATTAGTAAATGCACTCTTATGTTGGATGTATTTAGTCTTAGGCCTAACCCATAGCATGTCATATTTTGTAAAATTATAAATGAATATGTAATCATGTTTAAAATGCTTTTTGATTGATGTGTGCATGACTGATATCTCATCCTAAGGTTGAGATTGTTTACTATTGTGATGATGCATAGAGTGATCAAAAGGACCATAGAGTTATGGAATGATGAGAAAAATTTATATAAGTGTTTTTATTGCTTATAGGTCATTGTTAAAAATTTTAGATGGTGCTTGGTCAATCTATTATGCTTCTAAAATGTGGGATGAGGATTCCTAATTTTGAATATGTAACTCAGTTTTGAAAGATTTATTGGAAACCCATTTTATTATGTGTTTTCATACTCTATAAAATGTTTTAAATAATATTGAAGTATAAGTTGAGGTCAGATAACATTTTATGTGTGTACACCTTAGTCACATAAGGTGATCAGACTAGGTAAAGGGTGTCATAACTACCATATGGCCATCACATGTAAAAGCCTATGCATTTTATTTCTTGTCAGTTTCATATTGCAAATGTACTTGTTACTTAGTTTCTAGCTCATTTGCATCACATATACATGCTAATCACACACACACACACACATTCACTTATGCTCCTCCTTTCAACCATACACACTTCACCTATATATGCACAATGTTTTCAAATTTTCTTTACACATTCATACTTATTATACTCACCATACCACATATACACACTTACTATAAAGAAATACATACACATGCATAAAATGTAGTCATTTGATGCACACAATCACATGTACATATGTAACACATGAATAATATACAATTCATGTTACATTAAATCCACTTACTTTAGGCTCCAAAGCACTCTATATCCTCACCACAATGCTTATCTCTTTCTTCTTACATCAATCCCTTCTTTTTTCCTACAAACATTTTACATTTTTAGGTTTGAAAATTCATAAAAAATATTACACATATTCAAATTGAAAACTAATCACATAGATATCATCTACACACCTAATACTATCTAAATAAATTTGTAAAACTTGAAAAAGATCATTTATATTAAAAAAAGGCATTATTCATCAAATGCCTAACTCTCCTTAAACAAGCATTTTTCTTGATTTTCTGTTAGTGGAATTGGGTTCTAAAGACTGTGGATGTAAGATTCAATGTGTCAACTTAAAGAATACTCTTAGCTTTAGGGCTTAAATGAAGAAAAAAAATGCTAGAGGGGGAGGAGATGGCATTGGCTTATAGGGGAAAGGGAGGAAGATGGAGAGTTTAGCATATGAGAAATCCTCACACGTCTTATTTATATTACATACATAGACAACCTGAATCATGCTATGTGTCGATCTAATAGTCCATATTAACCCTATTTCTATTTTATGCTTCAAAAATCAAAATTTTATTTTTTAGGCCTCTAAAATTCATGCTTTCAGTATAAAAATTCCCAAAAGTCTCAATTATGGGACCTCTAAATTCTTGGGTAACAATTCTAAAGGGAATTAGGTCAACTATTTACCTGCATAATTAAGAAATTCTAAGTAAATATCATTCAACCATAAAAAATTATAATTCTTCACCATTAGATTATTTAGAATTTTTGACATTTAGGGTATGCTATTTCCAAGTCTATCCGAGCACATCCAGGTGCAATGCCAACTAAGATCATTATTCACTTGATCTCAACATGAAATGATTTACCCTGTCAAAGTTTTATGACTAGTACTTCCCCTCGATCATCACACGGTGCCCTAAATGCTTAGGAAGACACTATTTATGCCTTAAAAAGTACTATTTATGAAACCTATATTCTTAGGCATTACAATTCTTCTCCTTTTAAGAAAATTTCATCCTTGAGATTTACCTAATGGAAACAAGTAAGGATACGGAGCTTTTATTTGTTCTTTACTCTCCTATGTAGCCTTTTCCTTTTAGTGGTGCCTCTATAGCACATTCATTAATGGTATAGATTTATTCCTCAACTCCTTCACTTCTTTGTTTAGTATCTACATTTGTTTTTCCTCATAAGTTAGATCTAGCTATATGTCAATTTCCTCCATGGGTATTATGTGAGAAGGATCATATTTATATACATTGATAAATGGAACACATTATGAATTTAGTGTAGTTTTAGTGGCAACACCAACCAAAAAGCCACTGGTCCTACAAGTTCTATAACCTCTTATAGATCGATGAATCTCGAACTCAGGTTCCCCTTTTTACCAAACCTAAGCATCTTTTTCTATGGCTATACCTTGAGGATCACTTTTTCACTGACCTTATATTCACTATCTTCTCGCTTCAAAATAGCAAATAACTTATATCGATCAATGGTAGCTTTTAACCATTGCTTTAAAATCTTGATCGTCTCATTAACATCTCTAATTATATTAGGTCCCATAAGTCTACTTTCACCCACTTCACTTAAACAGAGTAGAGTTCCACATTTTATACCATATAAAGCCTCATAGAGAGCCATGTATAGGCTAGCCTAATAGCTATTAATATAAGCAAATTTAGGCGAAGGCAAGTACTAATCTCAACTCCTTTTTAATTAAATAGAACAACTCCATGACATATCTTCTAACTCCTATATTAAATACTCTAATTATCCATCTGTCTATAGATGTAAAGCCATGCTGAAGATGAGGTGGGTTCCTAAAGCTTCATGCAATTTCCTCAAAAATTGAGAAGCAAACTAGGGATCTCAATAAGATATAATGGCAAGTGGGACTACGTGTAATCTCACAATCTCTTGTATATACAATTGTACTTGTTTCTCCAAGGAATAGTCCATTCTAAAAGGGATAAAATGAGCTATCTTGGTTAATCTATCCACAACTGCCCATACCAAGTCATGTTTACTTCTAGTCATAGGTAAACCCATCACAAAGTCTATAGTGACCTT
>CANXYI011220669.1:0-10896 GCA_948208565.1 Hura crepitans | reverse complement strand
TACGGTTACTATTCACCTGCGTAATTCAAAAATTTTGAAAAAATATAAAACGACCTCAGAATATTAAAATTCTTTTTCCAATGGACTCATTGGAAATTTTGACCTTTAGGGTATGATGTTTTTAGGTTTGTCCAGGCACTTTCTAGAGCTGTCTCGGCATAACCCCAATTATGGTCACTATTCATCAATTCTTAGCCCGAAATGATTTATTAGTTCTACTAAAATTTTTAATTCACTCTTTTTCATCACTTTTTGGTCGATCAAAGTACAATTGACCAAAACCCCTTTTGGCTACTAAGTGGCCCTTCAATGACCTAAACATCACTCTATCGAGCTCAAGGGTACTTTTTACCAAATGATGATTTTTTAGGCATTGCATAATCCATGCAGACACTTATGTCCTTACCTTTTTCTTTGTAGACACATCACAAATGTGGGGGTACTCTTTCTAGACCTCAACAATGATATTCTACCATGCTTGTGTTGGTGAAGAATAGGGTTTGAGTTGCCGAATTTTAGACATTTTTGAACCATCTTATTAGTAAAGACTTTCATATTGATTTGCAAGCTTTGAGGGCACTACTAGATAAATGGATGGACACCATTCATACCTTTCACTTGGTCTCCAGAGAGATGACCATAATGCCCTTTGACTAGGCTTTTATTACTAGGGTGCCATGCACTAGATGTGCTTTTGCATTTAATGCTTGTTATCATCGTTATTCACTTTAACTGCATGAAGTGACGGAATTACTGGGCCTTATTCCTTACAATCCTATTGGGAGCATTTAATGCACTAATTTGCATGAGAAATAGGTAGATGAGGCCCCTTCTAGTCAGCTAAAGGCCAATTAATACACTCATTGCTTCATTCTTTATCTGCTGGGTACCACACTTTTTGTCAATGCCAATGGTATGATGAGCTAGAGCTTTATCCCTTTCTTAAAGCAAATTGATAAAACTAGTTCTTGGAAATAGTGCTGGTAATCACTTAGATGGGAGTTTTAGAGCTTAGACATGGCTATTTGCACTCGGAAGAGCCATCGGTTTATTTAGGGCTTTGTGTCTGGTGTGCTTGTAAGTGACTTGTTCTGATCCTTTTCTTTTCACATGCAGCCTTTTATGAATTTAACTTTGTTCTTTTCTTCTTGTTGTAGATCTAAGCCTATGAGCTTCATTTGTTAGCGTGTCCTTATGAACTAGACATGCCTTATCAGTATCCGATAATAGATAGGTGGGTTCGACCATCTTCAGGCCCTTAAAATGCAGATTCACTGATGCAACATCATCAATACCTTAATTTTAGGGCTTAGACTGATGTGAGTATCTCTTGCACATGAAAAATCTATCATTGGTAATTCAGGCAACCATAACTAATACTTACCTTTATAGGTAGACATAGCTTGGTGGGTTTTCCTAATTGAGGAATTGATGGATTTTCTACATTGTATTAGAGAACTATCCTCTTGCCATATTTTGCTAACCACTCTAGAGGCTTACTCCTGATTCTTGGGAGAGAGAATTATGAACTGGCATATGAGGCCTAACGCACACCCTATTCCTCATAATCCTTCTGACTTAATATTGTTCAGAAGGTATATAAATGACCTAGAATTTGTGTAGAGCATGATAGAGGAATACCAAGGTACACATTGATAGAGGGTGCTGAAGAGAACTACCCTTCTTAGGTCTCCACTCATTTGCTTTTGTGAGTTCTTTACACATCTAGACCTCCTCCTTCTTAGGTGAATTGCTTAATTCTCATTTTATTTTTAGATTTATCTAATGACTGTGTGTTGTGTTATAGCCTATTATTGCTCCTGCCCCTTTTTATCATGGAAACAATAGAGAACTACCCTTAATTCCCCTAGTTCTTAGTTTTCGCCACCTCTTACATGCAGCGGAGTTCCTGGTCGATCTGCTAGTCAGTGCATATTGCTTTATGAGGTCATCAGCACTTTGACTAATATCCCTGAGATGAGCTTTTTGCATTATGGCATTAATGGGGAGCTGTCTTCTGCCCATCTTTATATAGAGGAGAACTGGCTAGTTCCCTTTGAGCAAGAAAACACCACATTAGTATGATTTTTTACTGATCATTTACACTGTTTGAATTTAAAGTGTCATTTGTGTTTTGTTTTTGATCAGGTAAAGAGAGCTCCTGTAGAGAGGACTATTCATATGGTAAAGTCCTCACTCTGAGAAATTTTCCTGCCATGGTTAATTACATGCAATTTATATATGTTATGATTGATCCTCCACTCTTTTGTAAAGTGAACTACTAAGGAGGTTTGTTGCCCTTCGAGAGTCCCAAAAGAAAGTGAGGGCCTTCAAGATTGCAGAGAAGTTGGGGATCTCCTCTTATAATAAGGACTTAGAGGAAGTGGATTGTCGCACCCTCTACCCGATTCATACATCAGACCCAAACAGAGGATGCGTGCATGCAAAATGATATCTAGTTCTGTTCTTTAAAATTAAAAATTTTTATATCAGAAAAAATTTCTTCACTTGCAAATACACTAAAACATTGAAAACCTTTTTGGCATGAAAATAGAGGTAAATTTTAGTGTCATCGTGTTGAAAATCTAGTAGTATAATGGCTGTACTGGGACACTTTCCCAAATTTATACCTACTTAAAAACACTTCTATACATCACTGCACACATCTTTAAACAACATGGGTCCTCCTGACCCTCCAAATCACAACAATATCACAATGAGCCTCAGGCTCTCACAATTAACAATCTCATATCCAATTCATCAATCATCACACACAACATGTGAGAAAATAGAATTAAAATTCACAGATATAATATTTAACACAAAACCCTACTGCAAAATGTAGATTTGACCCAATCCCTCTAGGATTACAAGAGCACTATGACTACTTAGACATTACATTTACATCTTCATTACTATTGCAAAATAAATACAAAAATACCCATGCAGGGGTTATCTTCATGACTCCTGCTTTAAGAAGTTTTGGCTTTAATTTGTTGCCCTATTACCTACGCATTGAAAATAAGCAATGCACTAAGCTTTCGCTTAATGGTGTAATCACTTTAACATGTAAAATAGCAAATTATAGCATTTGATATGTGTTCCCAATTAATTCAGGTTTTAAAGATTCAAAACATGCATTTTCCATAAATTATTTGCAACATAAACCATTTTGGTTTTAATAGCAAAAAAAATGCAATTTCAATAACTTATATGCATTAAGGGTCATTTTTAGTTCTAGAATTATATTCATGCATATCTAGTGTCTTATAAGCCAGCATACATATTCCAAGCATAGATAATGCAATTATTGGCATGTTTATCAAGGCATTATTAAAACATCAATTTACTATCGCTATTTGGGCATAATATATCACAGGCATAAATTCTTATACTCTAAGCATCATTTATGCCAAAATCACCATTATCATAAATTAACCATTTGTATGTCATAAGACACGGTAAAAAGGTCATACCAAACTCATATATTGCAACAAGTAATGACATACCTATCTTGCAGTCATAAGTGCCATAACACACATTATAGTTATCCATATTAGTATTTTGAGGTTTATACACATATAATCACAATAAATAGTCATATGAGTGACTATAAACTTATTCAAGCATTTTAAGACTAATTCTAAGTCATTTAATCAAATTATGTTCGTAGGTCACTTATTAATGCTAATTTAACATACAAACTTAATTATGCCATTATTAAGCCATTTTAATCATTTAACCAATGCCCATACCCATAAGACAAGTAAAAAAGATTAGATAATAGATTAACTTAGGCCTAAAGGCTCTCCACATTCGAAGATGCATAACTTAGGCCCATAGCCTCTTTATATTCATAGATGTGTAACTTAGGCTTAAAGGCTCTCATACCACATATGTAACTAAACTTAGGCCTATAGGCTTTTATACTGCAAAGGTAAGTAAACTTAGGCCCGAAGGCTCTCATGCATATCAGCAAGTAAATCTTAGGCCCGAAAGCTCTTATGCCCATTGGCACGTAAATCAATGGCCCATAGGTCTCATACCTATAGGTATGCTAGTAGCTACTACAATCCTAATTTATTGGTCAACCTATCCAAACTAGGTTGTCTAACTATATAGGCATCATTAAAGTTGTCATTATATATCAATTTACCTAATTTCACATTTCATTTCATTATTTTAATATCAAAATCATCATTGGACTTAATACACCATTGTATGGCCTTCACATGTGCAAATGGCCAACATAGGCCTATTGATGTCTATTAGAGCCATAGGATCCATTTCTCAAGGTGTAATGTCATCGATATACTCAACATCTCAATATGTCACATAAAGACACACATATCGATGTCAATGTTCATAAAACCCAAATTTTTCATATTTGCCTACAATTTACTGTTTCATGCTTCATCATGCATGTATCACACACATATCATCATATGTCAAAATCAATTTTAAGCATATCAATAGGTTGTATTCATGCATACACAACAAAATTTATCAATAAGAACACTCACACACACACTAGTATGCTTTATAGTGCGAATAAGCATAATGCCAATCATTAGCATAATGAGCTATTTTATGGCATTCTAGCACTCAACACATTATTTATATATGATTTAATTCACAAAGATACCATGGGCACACATTTTTAGATAATAATACATAATATGACATCTTCAGGTTTTCACGTACATAATGCACTTATAGCTAAAAATCACATTTTCACAATTTTCATCACATTCGAGCACACTGGATTATCACATATTATGCATTTAACATGTCATAAGTCACAAATAATTATTATAACAATTGTTTAATTTATAACAATTGTTTAATTTTTTATGTATTTATTTACATTTATTTCAATTATGCAATATTATATGTAACGTAATAAATAGGTAATTACACCAAATTAAAGTGATTACACTTACTTAACAGAGTCATACAAGACCTCTGAAGTCAGCTTACACCATCTACTTGCCTCATGAGGCTCGGGTTGTTGTTTTACCTACGAATTCAAATAGGTACGAATTTTAATAAATATTATAAAATAATCTAAAGGTCAAAAAAATATTTTTAGCCTAGATACATACTCTATAACATCTTAGGAACTCGTGAAAAATAAAATTTGCAAAAAAAGTAATCCCAGGAGATAGAAAGTTACTATTCACCTGGGGTTTCTTTTTGGCTTTTCTCTCAAAATACTCCATCATTCCGGATAGTTTTGGTGTCGACGGACTTATCTTGAAACGTTCATCCTTTCAGGTGTAAGCTTGCTTAGTGGGTCTCTCTGAGGGGAGAGAAATCAAGAGGAGAAAATAAGAGGGAGAGTGGTTGGATTTTTGGAGCTTTTAGAGGAGGATAGTGTTGTGTGTGTATGTGTGGAAGGATGAGAAAATTTCCCTTTTTATAGTTTTCAAAAATATTATTTTTCTTTGCTTTAAAAAATTTTTATAATCGATATAAAAATTGGTTTTCCTCTATTCCTATCTCTAAAATTCCATAAATTCACCCCTAAATCCTCTCAAAATCTCATGGCCAAATTCTGACAATAATCCAAAAAATTAATCATTTTATATCCCCAAAAATTAGGTAAAAATAGTTCCTGAACTCAGAAAATTTCAATTCTAAACCCATTAGACTATTCAGAATATTTTAATATTAGGTTGTAATATTTTTGGATTATTTTGTTCAACTTTTAATTTATATTACGGTTCAGCTTTGCCTGTAGCATTATTCACAAGACACTACCGTAAAATCTTATTTAATGTTTTTAACTATCCTAATGACTTTGGATTGGCTTTAAACTTTATCCAAATTCTCTTGTAATTAATACTTCCTGTCAATAGGCTTAGTCCAACTTGAGTCTCGAGAAGCACTTTTCATCCGAGGAAGTACTATTCACAAGAGTCAAACTTTTAGGTCATTACATTTCTTCCTCTCTCAGAAAAGATGTCCGAGATACCTAGTTCAAAAAACTGTAGGTATTGTTCTGTCATCTAAGCCTTGCTTTCCCAAGTATCCTCTTCCATATTATGATGTCACCATAAGACTTTCACCAATAACACCGTCTTGTTTTTCAATTCCCTAACCTCTCTGGCTAGGATACCGATAGGTTCTTTTTCATATGACAAATTTGGCCTTATCTCCACTTCATCAGCTATCAAAACATCTGAAGGGTCCAATCTATATCTTCTTAGTATCGAGACATGAAACACATTATGAATCTGCTACAACTCTAGAGGTAAGGCTAATATATAGGCTAATGGACCCACATGTTCTATGATCTCATACGGCCCAATGAAACTCAGACTCTTCTTTCATTCCTTGCTGAACCTTAACACCTTTTTCCATGGAGATACTTTTAGAAAAACTTTATCGCCAACCATATACTCAATATCACTTCTCTTAAAATCCGTGTAGGATTTTTATCTATCTGAAGTAGCCTTCAGCCTTTCTCTAATGATCTTCACCTTTTCTTTAGTATCCTTGACAAAAATTGGTCCTATAAGTTTGTGCTCACTCAATTGACTCCAATATAAAAGAGTTCTACATCGTCTCCCATATAATGCCTCATAAGGAGCCATACCCAGACTCGTTTGATAACTATTGTTGTAAGTGAATTCTACTAATAGCAAATACTTATTATATTTGCCCTTAAGCTCTATGGCACATGCTTAAAAGCATATCCTCAAGAATTTGAATGATCCTTTCTAATTGACCATCTATCTGTGGATGAAAAGCCAGACTGAAACTAAGTCTAGTCCTTAAAGCATTCTTGAGTTTCCTCTAAAATCTAGATGTAAACTAGGGATCTCTATCTGAAATGATGGAGGAAGGCACCTCATAGAGCCTAACTATCTCCTCAGCATACAGTTCTACTAATCTCAAGAAATTGGTAGACCTAGTCAATCTGTTAACCACTATCGAAATAGAATTATGCTTGTTTTTGGTTATCAGTAGTCCAATCACAAAATCCATAGTGATTTGATCCCATTTCCATTCTAGTATTGCTACAGGATGAAGCAAACCAGAAGAAACTTGATGGTCAACCTTCACTTACTGATAAGTGAGGCATCTAGTTGTATAATCAATTATGTCCATCTTCATGCTTCGCCACCAATAAGACATCTTCAGATCTTGGTACATCTTTGTATAGCCAGGATGTATCACATACGATGAGTTATGCACTTCTTGCAAAATCTAATGTCTCAAGTCCGCTTTCTTTAGAACATATAAGTAGTCATGATAATATAGATAACCATCTTCCTTGATCACAGACTTAGTAGACTTCCCCTCTTGAATCATACTTATGATACTCTGAACTCTATGATTATCTTTCTTTGAATCTTTCACTATATGGATCAAACTCGGCTTGACTTGCACCATCATTTTATAGCTTTAAACTTACATACATCGCCTTCAAAGCTGACATATGCTTTCTACTCAAGGCATCTACAACATTATTAGCTTTCCCAAGATGTAATCAATAAGGCAATTGTAATCTTTAATTAACTCTATCCATCTTCTTTGCCACAAGTTTAACTCTTTCTAGTTCGGTAGATACTTCAGACTCTTATGGTTAATGAAAACATAGCACTTTTCTTTATAGAGATAATGCCTCCATATTTTTAGAACAAACACAATGGCTATGAGCTCTAAGTCATATGTCGGGTAGTTTTTATCATGAGGTTTTAATTGTCGAGAAGCATAGGCAATAACCTTACCATCTTACATGAGTATATAACTTAACCCATTCAGTGAAGAATCACTATATATAGTGAACTCCTTCCCTAATCCTAGCTGTATTAAAATCAGAGCCTTTTTCAACTTACTCTTGTGCTTGTCAAAACTTTCTTAACACTTATTGTCCCATACCAACTTCATATCCTTCCTTAAAAGACATGTTATAGGAGCTGCAATCAAGGAAAAACCCTTAACAAACCTTCTATAACAGCCAATTAACCCTAAAAAACTCATGATCTAAATCATGTTCCTTAGTGATTTCCAGTCTATTACTGCCTGAATCTTACTAGGATCAACCCTTATACCATTTGTCAAAGCTATATGCCCTAAAATGCTACTTCGTCTAGCCAAAACTTGCACTTGCTAAGCTTTGCATAGAGTTTCTCATCCCTCATAATCTGAAGAACTATCCGTAAATGCCTGACATAATCATCTCTATTCTTGGAGTGCACAAGAATGTTGTATATAAAGGGTACCACAAATTGATCTAAAAATGGCTTAAAGATTCTATTCATAAGGTCCATGAATGCTACCGGTGCATTGGTCAACTTGAAATGCATCACTAGGAATACATAGTGACCATATATAGTCATAAAAGCCATCTTATGTATGATTACCTCTTTTACTCTCAACTGGTAATACTCGGATCTAAGATCAATCTTAGAGAACACACCTGCCTCTCTTAGTTGATAAAAAGAGATCATTAATCTGTGATAAAGGGAGCTTATTCTTGATGGTGACTTTGTTCAACTATTTGTAATCAATACAAAGTCTCAAAGAACCCTTTTTCTTCTTGACAAATAGAACCGGTGCTCCCCCTAATGAAACACTCGATCTGGTAAAACCCTCATCCAGAAGCTCTTGTAACTGAATCTTTAGCTCTTTCAATTCTATAGGAGCCATTCTATATAGAGTTATAGAAATTGGTGCTGTGCCTAGCATCACCTCAATGCCAAACTCTAACTCTTATTCTAGTGGCAAACCAAGTAACTTATCTAGGAAAACATCCCTAAACTTAGCTACTATAGGAATCTGACTTACTTCTGAAGTTTTCCTAGTGTTTTTAACTACATAAGTAAGGTAAGCTACATAACCCTTCTGTATCATTCTTCTAGCTATAGTGGTTGATACTACATTAGCCATATAATCTAATCTTTCACCCACTATTGTCACTTGTGATCCATCATTTGCTTGTAACGTGATCCTCTTTTTCTTGCAATCCATTATGGCATGATACTTAGACAACTAGTCCATGCCTAAGATAAGGTTAAACTCATTGAATGGTAATTCAATGAGATCCATAGGGAAAACTTGTCCTTGTACTAATAATAGACACTCTCTATATACTTTGTTCACTATAACATGTTATCCTATTAGGTTGCTAACAATCATATCAAAGTAAAGGTCATCTGACACTAACCCCTAATCTAAAACCCATGCAGTACAGATATAAGAATGTGTTAACCCCAGGTCTATCAGTGCTAAAGCAAGTAAATCAAAGATATGAAATGTACTTATAATAACATTAGTGGCCTCTACCTCTTCCTTGGCTCGTATGGCATACTACCTTACTGAAGCTCTACTTTCTGACTTATCCTTTTGACTAGCCCCAACTCTGCTTCTTAAATCTCTCTTATCTTGCTTTTGTGTAGGAACATAAGGTCGTACTGAGCAATCCTTTTAAAAATGATCTTTGAAGCCACATCCCCAACAAGATCCTAGTATAAGCCTCTAACATACACCCTGATGTCTCCGGTGACAAGTCTCACATACAGGTGTCATAACACTACACATTGTGGACCTAGGAGCACTTAAATTCTAAGTCTGTGCTTGGGTCTATGATCTAGATCCATATCCTAACATCTATGATTAGTCTGACTGCTTGCCCTGATAATGCTTGGACTGACCACTCTTATGCTTCTTCTCAGATGTATACCCAGTCCCTACTGATGTGATCTCTTTTTGAAGCTATCTCAATTTTGCTTCATCTCATGCACCTTCTTTGAGGTCTGACAGGCTACTACTAAAGCTGTAAAATCTCAAATCTTCATAGGAGCAACTAGATCCATAATCTTTAAATTTAAGCCCTTCTTAAACTTCTTATTGTGGTCCTTTTCTATTGCAACCATTGCCTTTAGAGATCGTTTTATACCTCTGTCTAAGATCCATGAACTTTTGGTACTTTTGGTCCAGGTAATGCTTTGTAATATACTTCTCCTTAAATTCATTCAAAAAGAAATCCCAAGTGATGTCTGTCGCTACCTTGTGCTCTGTGATAACTTCCCACCATTTTAAGGCTTCTTCTGATGGCATGGAAGTGGCACATATAACATACTCATCTTATGAGCATCTCAACTACTACATAATGCAGACTATCTAGTCTAACCAGTACTCAGCTCTGTTGGACTCATTTGATTATTCTCCCTTAAAGTATTCAGCCCCATTCTTAATTAGTCTCTCCATATATGTCCTCTGAAATGCTGGTTATTCTTATGGCACTAGAGGTTGAACAAGCTATGCATTAGCTACAGTAGTAGCAGCTATCGTAGTAGCTGTAGTAGCTACTGTCGCTTGCCTAATAGACTCCAGCATCATCTATAACCATGTAGGTGGACCTTATGATAAAGGTACAGCATGTCTAGCATTACTAAGGGTAACATATTCAGGTTTTGCATCCCCTTGTCCTAAAGCCAAATGAGCATGACTTTGCACTCCTTCTTCCTCTATTGGCGACACACTACTACTCATGTCCCGTACATAAAGGCAAGAGAAACAAATTATGAGCCAAGTATGTAATAGTATTTTATGTAAATGTATTATGACTCTTAATGTGCTCTTGTGTATCCCATGGGTCTAAAGGAAATCTCAACTGGAGCTCTGATACCACTAAGTGTTGCACCCTCCACTAGATTCGTACACTAGACCCAAATAGAGGATGTGTGCATGCAAAATGATATCTAGTTTTGTTATCTAAAATCCCTTAAAATTAAAAACTTTTATATAAGAAAACATTTCTTGACTTGAAAATGCACTAAAACATTGAAAACCTTTTTGGCACATAAACTGAGATAAATATTAGAGTCATCGTGTAGGAAATCTAGCAGCATAATGGTTGTACTGAGACACTTTCAAAATTTT
>CANXYI011220621.1:0-11633 GCA_948208565.1 Hura crepitans | reverse complement strand
ATATATATTGGTTAAATGGGTTTTAAAAGAGGTCAACACTTGAATAGTTATCATTAACCTTCTTCATCCTTTACTATTCATAGCCAATACCTACTCCAAGGAGAAAACCTCTATTTTTTATTCTTCTTTCTTACACTTAACAACAAATTAAGCCATCTAAACATAAGGTTCGCCACTTTATAGCCTTTAGACATATAATGTAGCAAGAAATTTTAAGAAAATTAAAGAAATTTCATGGTTTTAGGTCTTGATGAATAGTAATCTCATTTTAATTGATAAATTTTTTCAAGTTCTGACATTTTTTCTAGGTTCTTTAGGTGCCCAAGAGCATGAATATGTTGTTGAATTTGATTTTCAAAGCCTGTATGATTTTATAGGAATTTTTATGCAATGAATTCATCTCATACAGTTGAGTCGAGCGACAACTGAAAAGATAAAAGCAAAAAGAAGGCATAATTGAGCTTGGTGGCTAATTTTAAACTCAAAGTGGTGTATTATTGAAATTTAATGTGTGTGTGTGTGTGAATATTTGCAATTAAATGTATGAATTGTCTATAAAAGTGTGACATATGGCTATTAATGAGAAAAGTGTGTATTTATGTGGTTTAGTGAGTTGTATGTTATGATTTTAATGCCTTTAATGTGTTGATTTGAATGAGGAGATGTATGAAATGCATGATAGCGAAATATCCTAATGTGGACATATGTATGTGGTTTGTGTATTATGCATGTATATTGAGTTGTTAACTTATGAATAATGTTTTATAACTATATGCATATGTATTATGATGATAAAAATGGTTGAATGAATATTTTGAAAGGTTTATACATGATGGCCAAATGATAGTATGGTGTAGATATACATGTTTGATGATGTTCTTTAATGCATAATAGAATGTATGTACATGTATGTTGATAGATGAATGTCATATCATGTTATATTACTTGAAACTTATCAAATAGGTATTATGTGCATGATGTAGTGTGCACAAGAATATTTGTATATGTTATAAAAGTTTAGGTTGTGTTATGGCTGAATGGGATGCCATATATGATTATTATATTGAAACCACATGATATTGCGTCATGCACACTATAATAAGTATAAGGTATGCTTGGTGGGCTTATGTACAAACTTGTATTAATGGTATGAGGTTATGATAGTCATGAATGCATGACTAAAATGAGTATGATGATTATAGAGATGATATATGGACATAATTTATGTTAATATCCTAATTAGTATATATGCATGTTATAAAACATATGCATATGAGGTTATGTAAGCATATAGAGTTGCATATAATTAGGTACGTTATGTGCATATGATAATATATAATGAATTCTTAAGATTTATGTTTTCCCCGATTGATCATTTGTTAGCCTAACCATCTTTTGAAGTTTACTTAAGCTACCTGAAATAGTGAAACCAAGAAAATAAAATTAGTGATTGACCTATAGGAGTTAACAACCTATATAGATAGATTAACTGATTAACTAGAGGTTTAGCAGCTGCTACTGCAGTTTTGTACCTAATGTCATAGCCTACGAGTCTTATGATGATTTTTATGACCTACAAGTCTTATGATGAGATTTTCTAGGCTTTTTAAAGTTTTGATGACCTTCAAGCTAGATTTTTGGACTTTTAAAGTCCTAATGATCTTTGAGTCTAGATTGTTAAACTATCATAGTCTTAATAACCTTCAAGTCTAGATTTCTGGGCCTTTATGGTCCTGAAGGCCTTAGTGGCCTAGTGGCCTCATTATCTAGTATAGACATGTGTTATCTTAAATATGGGTAGTAAAATATGTTAATATTAAAACTCATTAAAAGGGTCGATAATTAATGTTTAATAAAGTTGATAAATATTGCTTATAATGATATGCATTTATGAAGTTTAAGTCATATGCATGTTTTCTGCTTATTTGAATATTATATTTTGTGCACATATAACTGCATGTTATTACACCATTATTATATATATGTGAGTGTGACTACGTGTGCACTTAAATTTCGTTGATTACACCACTAAGCAAATTTGATTAGCACATCATTTTATTTGCGATGCATAGGTTTAAGAACTAGACTAAAACCAAAGCCTTAATATTTATTACAGATTAAGAGAAAGACACTTGGTATTTTTGTTATTTTGTACATATTTATCATGTGATGTAATTAAGTAGTGGCATTTATATGTAATATGAGAGGGATTGAGCCTAATCTAGGATGTAAATGTTTTTGTAACTATTAAAATATGTTAAAAATTATATTTTTGTACTTGTTTGATATCTCTTTCTGGTGTATGAATTATGGTTTTGCTGCTAGTTGATTTGGAGTGATTAGAGCATTACAATTTTAAAAGTGTTTTTCTGATATAGTGTTACTATTTATTTTGGGATAGTGTCATAGTATAGCCACTATGCTATCAAATTTTCAACACGATGATTCCTAAAATGCTTTTAAAATGTTAAGATAAAATTTTATTTAAATGAGAATTTTGAGATTTAACATCTAATCAAATATGTTTAAAAAGGTTTTAATTTATTTAGGTTTTAATTAACATAAAAAAGGTTAAGCAAGTTCTAATAACACATTGTGTTTACACTCCTTATTTGGGTTTAGCTATCAAATTGGGTAAAAAGTGTTAAATTCAGTCATATTAGAGCTTCAATTTAGGTGTTCCTTGATGTCTAAGGGTTACATGTAAGTGCCATAAGATTAGAAACATACATCATATAATAGTATGGTATTAAGGCTTATAATATATTATTTACTTATAAATCAAAGATGAGTTTGCCTACACCACATAGAGAAAAATAAGTTGAGAGCCATACTCTAATAACTATTGGTTAAAGGGCTATTAGAGTTGTGTCTATCTTTAGAAATGATGCTATATAGGCGTTTTCAATGGCATAAGTACTGCCAATTTTTCTGTGAGAGATTTTGGATTTGTTGAGATAGGTTATAACTGTAACACCTCCACTAGCTTAGCAACCACTAACACCTTAGGCTTTCCAAAAGACATATCTGGAGAGGCTTAAAAAGATGGTAGTTGAGGATTTTAAGGGTGAAGGCATGATGGATACAGCCATAGCAAAATATTAGCTAGACCAGACTACTCATATTATGCAATAGTTAGGATACACCCTTGAGGAGAAGGTTATTTATGCAACTTATCTCTTACAAGATGAGGCCTTCAAATGGTAGGAAGTATTGACTAAGCTCAAGAATGAGGCAAATTTTACTTGGGACTTCTTTTTGGAACAATTTTAGAAGAGGTCAGGAGACAAGACTTTGTGAATTTGAAGTAAGGTCATAAATTTATACTAGAATATGAGAAAGACTTTGCCATGTTGAGTAGGTATGATAAAGACATGGTATATGCAGAAGCTGATAGATGTAAGAGATTTGAGAATAGGATGAATATGGAGCTTAAGATACATATAACTCCTATAAAGACTCAATATTTCTCTATATTTGTAATAGCTTGCCATAGGCAGAAGAGGTACAGAAAGAGAAAGGGAGTTTTATTAGAAGAAAATATCTTATGGCTAGGGATCAACTAGTGCAACTCAACATATAGATAAGAAGTTGAAGAAAAATTAATATAGGGCACCATAGTAGACCTAAAAAGCAAGACCAATCATAGAGATAAGGACAAAGATATACACTTATTTCTACCAAAGGTTAAAGCAGAGCCTAAAGTGCCTACTGAGTAATACACCATTCGAGCTATAGAGAAGACTGATTTACCTTATATTATAGCGGGTAACTTTCTTCTCTTTGATTCTTCTACTTTAGCTTTGATTGATTTGAGGTTTACACACTCTTATATATACACTACATGAGCATAAGACTTGGGGGGTTAGTATTAGAAATCCTTAACAAAGAAGTTATGGTTAACAACCCTATAGGTCAGTATGTTATTATTAATAAGGTTTACAAAGAGTGTCCCTTGATAGTATAAAGACATGAGTTTTTAGCGGATCTCATTGAGTTACCTTTTGATGAGTTTGATTTAATCTTAGGCATGGATTGGTTTTCTAAGTATCAAGTGGTTATAGATTATGGATAGAAGTAGATATCTCTCAAGGCTGATGATGAGACATATATTATAGTAATGGGTGAAAGGACAAACTTTCTCTCTAATGACATATCAGCTATTACAGCCAAACACATGTTGAGAAAGCATTGTTAAGTTTTCTTGGCATATGTGCATGATACCAGTAAGAGAGAGCTAGATGCTAGTGCTATACTAGTGGTGTCAGATTATATGGATGATTTTCTAGAAGAGTTGTCTGATTTACCACTTAAGCGAGAACTTGGGTTTAGTATAGAGGTTTCACCTAGCATTACATTGGTATTTATATCTTTATATAAGATGGCTCTTATAGAGTTAAAAGAGCTAAAGATCTAGTTACAAGATTTACTTGACAATGGTTTTATAAGACCGAGCATATCAGCTTAAGGAGCATTGGTTTTCTTTGTTAAGAAAAGGATAGTTCTCTTTATTTAAGTGTGGATTATAGACAGTTGAATAAAGTGACCATTAAGAACAAGTATCCTCTACCATGGATAAATGATTTGTTTGATCAGCTTAAAGGAGTTAAGGTGTTTTCCAAGATTGATATGAGATCCAATTATTACCAGTTAAGGGTTAAAGAGGAATATGTGGCTAAGGTTGCTTTGAGAATGCATTATGGCCATTATGAGTTTTTGGTAATGCCATTTGAGCGTACTAATGCTCCTACAACTTTTATAGACTTGATGAATTGGGTCTTCTAACCTTTCTTAGAATAGTTTATGGTAGTCTATATTGATGATATTTTGGTGTACTTTACGAGTAAAGAAGAGCATGAATAACATTTGAGAATAGTTCTTCAGATTTTAAGAGATGAGTACTTCATGCCAAACTCAGCAAATGTGAGTTTTGGCTAAGTGAGATATATTTCTTCAGACACATAGCTTCTATAGAAGGTATCCGAATGGATTCTAGTGAGGTTAAAGCTATTATAAAGTGGAAGCCACCCTAGAATAAAATCGAGGTCAAAAGTTTCCTAGGCTTGGCGGGTTACTCATTACAGTTTACAATAAGAGCTTTGATTATAACACCTATGACTTGCTTGTTAAGGAAAGATGTCAAGTTTGTTTGGGATGATAGATGTCAATAGAGTTCTAACAAGCTGAAGGTCATGTTGAGAAAAGCTCCTATTCTTGTATAGCTAGTGATAGGGAAGAATTTTACCATTTATAGCAATGCATTTCATAATGTGTTAGGCTATGTTATTATGCAAAATGACAAGATTGTTACTTATACTTCAAGACAATTGAAGTCTTATGAGAAGAACTACCTTACTCATGATTTAGAGCTTACAACAAATGTTTTCACTCTAAAGATTTAAAGACACTATCTCTAGAGAGAAAAGTGTTATATTTATATAAGCCATAAGAGTTTAAATTATTTTTGTACATAAAATGAGCTAAAATTGAGGTAGAGGTGCTAGATGAAATTGATCAAGGATTTTAACTACTTGATTGATTATAATCTAGGGAAGGTTAATGTAATGGCAAATGCTCTTAGTAGGAAGTTTATGGGTTATAAAAGTCAAGTTGAAGCTTATGGATGATGATGCTCTTCTGATTGAGTTGCAAGTAAAGCCTAGTTTGCTACAACAAGTGAAGGATTCATAAAAGGATGATCATAAGCTGATGAGTGTGATGAGCACTATCCAAGAGGGAAAGCCAATTGAGTATGAGATCAAGAGTGATGGTTATTTGTACTACTATAACTAGATATGTGTTTCAGATGTTGAAGAGCTGAGGAAGAAGATTTCATAGGAAGTTCATTGTGCTCCTTATTCTATGCATCTAGGTTGCACTAAGATGTATCAGTATTTATAGGCTTTTTATTGGTAGCCAGGCATGAAAAGAGATGTATATGAGTTTGTGACCAAGTGCATTACATGTCAGCAAGTGAAGGCTGACCATTAGTTTCCCTCTATATTAATCAATCTTATAGCAATTCTTGAGTGGAAATGGGATATGGCCACTATGGAGTTTGTGTTGGCTTACCTATGACAAAGAGCAGATGATATTTAGTTTAGGTTATTATAGGTCGATTGACTAAGACTGTACATTTTATACCAGTTAGAATGGATTACTATTTAGAGAAGCTTGTAGAATTGTATATTGATAAGATCATTAGATTTCATTGAGTGATGTCTTCATTATATTAGATAAAGACCTAAGGTTTACATTGAGGTTTTGGAAGAAGCTTCACAATGCCTTGGTACTTAATTTAGTTTCAGTATGGCATTTTATCCTCAGATTGATGGTCAATCAGAAAGAATCATTTAGGTAACTTTTAATACTTAAGTTATTTTGATGCTAAGTTATATATGTGAAGCACATGATAAATCATATTTTGATAAGTGCTTGAGGATATGTTGAAAAGCAGTACTATCAAGTTTAAAGAAAGTTGGGATCATTACAATTCTTTAGCAGAGTTTGCTTACAACAACAATTACCATGCAAACTTGGGAATGGCTCTTTGTAAAGCTCTGTACGGAAGAAAGTGCAAAACTCATTTTTGCTAGAATGAGCTAAGTGAGACCAAGCTCATAGGGCTATATTTGATTAAAGATGCTAAAGTGAAAGTAAAGATTATCAAGGATAGATTAAAGGTAGCTTGAAAGAAACAAAAGTCCTATGCAGAATTGAAGAGAAAGGATGTTCAATACAAAGTGGGAGACAAAGTGTCTCTATAGAAGAAGGTTTTGAGGTTTGGCTGGAAAGACAAGTTAAGTCTAAGGTCTATTGGTATATTTAAAGTGACAAAACTTATGGGAATAGTAGCTTACAAACTAACTTTACCTCCTAAGCTTCAGTAGATATATGACATTTTTCATGTGTCCATGCTTTGGAGGTATAAATCAAATCCCTCAAACGTGTTGTCAGTTAAAGAAGTAGAGAACAAACTAGATTTGCCATATAAAAAGGAATTGATAAAAATCTTAGTAAGAGAGGTTAAAATTTCAAAATAAGATAGTACCTCTTGTGAAAGTGTTCTAGAGACATCATGGCATGAAAGTAGCTACCTGAGAGATAGAAGCTCAGATAAGAGAGTAATACCATCAATTATTCGCACCAAGTAATTTTAAGGATGAAATTTCTTTTAAGAGATAAAGAAATGTAACACCTGAAAATACTGGTGTTATGAATAGTATTGCTCGGGATATGACTCATGTTTCCTAAGGCTAGGTCACACTAATCTTATTGAATAAAAGTATTAATCATAACGTATTTTGGGTGAAATTTGTAGAGAAAATGAAGTCATTTACATTGTTAAAACTGACAGTTAAGTTTTACAGTAGTGTTATGTGAATAGTGACCTAATGTTCGCTAAACCATAAGATATTTAAATTGTGACACCCGCTATTAGATTCTCAAAGAAACCTAATAAGCAGTGCACTTCCCATCTGGTCACCCATCCTAAAATTTTTTCAATGGTCATTCATTGAACTTTTACCAACTTCAATATACATCAGGCTATCTGACTCTAAAACCACTCCCGTCAGTTCTTATGGTCCATTTAGGTTGGAACCAATCTTAACTAGCCATTATAGAGGAAATCTGATAGCATAACAACTACTCGGGTCCTATCCTAAAATTTAAACAATCTTGTTAAACACTTTTATAACCCATTCACAACACTTGGACCCATCTGGTCCCCCAATTTCAGCCTATCATCATCATCTAGCACATAATAAGCTCAAGCCTTAGGCCACAAATAAAACAATACAAAAATATAGAGCCTCAGGCTCGCATCAACATTAACATCATGCATACATGTTCATTCACTGAAGAATAGGTATAAAAATATTAAATTTATATCAGTAGGTATTAATCACTTAATTATATTACATTGTTGAAGCCTAAATATATTTTCCTACACATTTTCCACCTAAGTACATGAATATCTAAATGTACATCAATTCATCAAAAATCTTCACTTGTAACCTTTAAACTGTTGTCGTCACGCTTTATGAGGTAGGTCCTGTGGTAGTGACCTATGCACCAAAATCAGTATGCTGAGTATACGAGATACTCAGTGGTGAATTTAAAGTAGTTTAATCATAGTGTAATCTTATTAACTTACTTATACAGATGAAAGTATAACTTTTGCTTCATTAAATAATTTAAGCATTCACTGGGGTGCCAAATTACTAAAATACCCTTAAAGTATTTATTTGGTCTAGAAATAATATTTTTGACTCAAATAAATCATTTAAAGTGAGGACTGTTAGTTAATACCTATAACTTTGGAAGAATTATTTAATCTATCTTAAAAGTGGAAAAGTACCAAAATATCCTTATACTGTATTTTTATTACTTCTCCTAAAGGAGTTATTCACATCTGCTTTACTTTATCTTTCTAAGGTATTTATATGCCTTGAGGTAGTATTCTTGCCTTATATGTATATATATTTACTTAGGTTAATTATTTAAACTGAACTAGCACATCTATACAAAATGTCTAGAATGCCTTTTAACTAGCATCTTATCAAGGCTAAGGAAACATTGTTCCATTATACTTAATTTTTCTGTTCATAATCAGTTTAATAATTTATTTTGATTTAATTCTTTGACTCAACTAGGAAGATAACACTTTAAAATACTAGATCTAGAGGGATAATAACTAGTACAATAGTCTCCATTTTGGACCTACACCGCTGTAATAGTAGGTACGCCATAATGGAGATCAGACGTAGCCTCCTCAGACGTAATAATAATAACTAAGTGGCATAATAGAGATAAGCCTGTAAGCTTCCCCAGCCACAAATAAAATAACTGTCAAGATCTAGGTGAGATAATGGAGTTCAGCACATAGACCTCTCTAGCCACCAATGAATATCTGAAATGACTAGGTGACATAATGGAGATTAGTCCGTAGACCTCTCTAGCCATTAATAACTAGAAGCTGTAAAACCTTAAGTTGATCGATGAACCCATTCTGTGGGTGTCTAACCAATGGGCTAAAAAGCTCAATTTAACTTGATTTATTAGCCAAAATTATTCTTACAATATTTGAGTCCCAAAAATAAATAGATAAAAATTTTATCTTATACTTTAAAATTATATTCGAACTAGTATGGCCACTTTTTGGCTCTATCGATAAAATTCAAAAATAATCTTTAGGTTAGTTATGATTAGAACTTTAAGTATCTTATAGTATGATTTATCATGGCATTTCCCTTTCAAAACTTAATACTTTCTGGTCTAGTGACATTTTTGGTTTAGGTAGAGATCAACTGCATAATTATAGGTCATTTCGACCACTTTTGGAAATCAAATTTTTGAGACTGTTTTAAGTCCAATTTTATTTCAGTTTTCACTATTCCTTTTTACATTTTATTAGGCACTAAGCCAATCATAACTGGGCTAAGTCCATGGCTAAAATATAGGCACAATTTTAAATTAAGACTGGGCCAAGTCTATAGCCAAAATATAGGCACAACTGCCACTGCACACTTAGCCAATTCCATGGCCAAAAGATAGGCACAAGGCCAACTCCAACTAGGCCAAATCTATAGCCAAAATTCAGAATTTAAAACTAGCCATGTAAGGCACAATCAAAGCTCAACTCATTAACTCATTTGATGCCATTTTTAGGTCATTACCTCAATCTTTAATTATATGTTCTAATTTAAGTCTTTCTTAGCCATTTCAAGGCACTTTACTAAGGTATATATTGTGACATCTTAAGGTTATATCCTTAATCCCTTAGGCATTTTATTCCAATGTTCAATCCTTAATAACATGCATATTCATTACTTTTACAATAATGATTTTCATGTTGACATGCCATAAGTAACTTTCGGGTACATAGGGAAAATACACTAAATTCTCATTCTTTCTCACTAAAGCACAACATTCAAGCATTTTTCCATGTTATGGACTTAAGTATAATCATAAACATTATAATTGAAGCTAATTTAGCTAAGGCACACACAACATTTCTTAGAAACCATTCCTTGTAACTCACAGATACAAGCACAATTGCATAATCCTTAGTTATTCACACCCCAGTTTCAGCAAGTTCATACCCTAGCATGCCAAGCATATTCCCCATTCATCTTAGGTAGCAATTCACTCTTTCAAACAACTATAGGCAATAATTTCAACAAGTAACTTAGGCTAATTTGCAAACAATAAAGATAGCACATCTAATTCTATTAAATTCTCCACTTAACGAATAGCACAAATGAAGGAATCAACTTTGAATTCATACTTCTAGCCATTCTAACTCAAAGTTCACTAGCCTAGGCACCTATACACATGAGAAAAAGGTTGTAAATTCACTTACATTACACTTTGAAGGTGTCAATCCTATCCATACTCTTGCTACCTGCCTAATTCCAACTTCCATGGCAGACTTGTGCTTCTTTCATGACCCACCATTTGTCATCCAATGGCCACCAATACATCATACACATACACACATGTCTTAGCTATGATGTAGCATTAAGAATCACTAAAAAATTCAAAGAAATGGGGTAGATACAGCCAAGAACTCACCTCACATCTATAGTTCTAGACTGTTCTAAGTCTGCCACCTTCCTTAGTTTTCTTCTTCCAAACCATAGCTCTTTTTGGCATAATTCTTTTTCTTGGTGATGCCTAATATCCAAAGGAAATTTTAGACACTATAATCAACCAATTTGGACACTGGAACAGAAACTTATGGCCTAAAAACTCTAAAAGTGGTGTCGACAACTAGGCAGGAAAGGAGAAAATTTGATTTTGTTGCTTACAAGTGGAAATCCACTTGTTATGGCCCATTTACCACTTAGCAAGTGGCCTAGGACATTTGGCACTACTGTGGGCCCCACTTTTCCACCTCAACCTTATCCCAGTAATTCTTAAACCATCCTCATTTTTTGAGAAACTTTGAAAATTCATAAAAATTCACTTAGACCTTTAAAAATTTCACTGTTTGTTTTAAAATTCTCATTTTAATCCCCTCTACTTGCTCATAAATTTTTGTGGCCAAATTCCCCCGATAAGGTAGTTTTCAGACTGCGTCAATTTGCATGCCAACCTTAAAAATTATGAGATTTTGCAAACGACCTTCGATTCAAAAAATTCTTTCACCATTAGACTCAATGTGATTTTCTTGCTTGAGGGTCTAATATTTTCGAGTCCGTCTAGGCATATCTCGAGTTAGTCTTGGCCCTAAAAATTTTTATTAGCCCGATGGGTAACTTACAGCTCGAAATGAAATGTTAGTTCTGCTAAATTTTTTTATTTTTCCTTTTTCATCATTTTAGAGCTCTTTGAAGTTTTACAACTTGTGCCATTATCTTGGTCCACGTGCAAGTGACTTGGCACCTCGAGTGCACTTTCAGATCCTATGGCTCTATTTACAGAGCCTCGGAATATGGACATTACATTTTTTCTCCTTTTATGAAAATTTCATCTTAGAAATTACTTGGAGCAAATGAAGTAGAATAATGGCCTCCCATTTGGTCGTCTAGCTCTCAGGTAACTTCCTTATACTCTTATACCCCCATAGCACTATAATAGTGGTATGCACTCATTTCTACAAATCACCTCATTTCACAAGTTATAAC
>CANXYI011220530.1:0-10520 GCA_948208565.1 Hura crepitans | reverse complement strand
CAAAGAACGCAATCTTGTTGTCTTGTGTCTTGTGAGTGTTTGAGCTCACGTGATTTCAAGTTCAAATATGGAAGGTGGTTCATCTTACAAGATTGTGATTTTACTGATTAGGCTTGTGTTGTCTTTTTTTTTTCTGGCTTTTATTTTTTGTAAATCATTCCCCTGTAAAGATTAATCATATTGTGTGTTCTTGTGCCATTTATCTTTGAGTGGTTCAGGCAGCATCTGATGATGAGGCTGAAAAATGTGAGAGGGCATTTGTTCTCCAGTTATTAGCTTCTGGAGGCTCCAGTGGTGGCAAAGAGGTTTGACTTTCTTCTTAAACCCCTCCAATACTGAATGCTGCTTGTTTAATTCTGTTTCATACTTTCTTGTGCTTCTTTGGTATTTTGGCACATTGAGAATGTTGTATATTAAGAAGTTATTGCACATAATATTTCTATGGGGTTATTCATGCTTATTATAATTTAGCGAGCTGCTGATATGTTTTCATGTTTTTCAGACTAATTTATATGACGTCTGTTTGTTATATGTTTTGACTAAAAAATTATCAGTTCATCGGGGATTGGTTTGATTTTTGAAATGCTCACTCCTTTAGCTGGTTAATGCAGTGCATATTCCCTGGATAGCTCCTTTTGGAGCTAGTTTTACACAATAAAATAGAAAAATTACATTGAATTTTGGCCAGCCTTAAATGGTGGTCTCTAGAGTTGTTCCATTGTTATAGAGTGAATTTACTCTGTGCAAGCTCAGTTGTATATGGTTACTTCTATCAGATTAAAATGGGATGGAGTTTGTTTTGTTATAATCTGACTATCTTCCTTCGTGTTGCTACTTTAGTACTACAGTTTTGACTTGTTACTTTCTGAAGAGGAATTTCTCAGTTTTTGGCACTCTCTTTTCAGTTTCTTAAGTTGTCTGCTGCAAATTACATCAAAGTCTTTGACCCTTCTGCCCACGTAAGTTATACACATTTTCTTGCTATTGTATAATTTGTTTTTCAAGTGAATATTTTGTGATGGCTATACCGTCCTATTGTATTGGGAATATGGTTAGTCAATATGTCTGAATCATTACCTTTCTTTTTCCTCTTTGTATACTTTCTCTCCTTATTTTGATTAATTTTTCTTCTTGCTGTCAGGCTTTCCCACATCATGAACAGTTGCAGCAACAATATTGTGATAAAGTCTACTCCGAAACTTATGGTTGCTTCTTTAAAAATGCTGCAGTGAGAAATGTAGTGCCAGACCCAGATTTACCTCATAATTGCAATTCGAATTCACCAGAGTATGTATTTTAGGAATCAAGGAACTATGTGGAGAGGCATTTGCGTTCTACATTATGACTTTTTACCTTTCAGTTTATGCTTTATCAGATGTTGTTCTACACATGAGATATCTGTGGTCGCTTTGTAGGTTTGATTTGCAACTGGGAGCTATACCTAAAATTGGATTTGGGGAAAGGGATGAGACTCTGGCTGGGTTGTTGGTGCACTTGTCACTCGAGGGGATAGGTCCTCAATGTATGAGGCCTCATCCACCAATATTGCCTGTTCAGGATGGTGAGGTAAGCATGCTGTATAGTTAAATATCTATTTAATTAGTTGAGTTTACCCTCATTACTTATACTTCTCAAGCTTCGTTCAGCTAGTATGGCTCAATGCTGACAACAATCATGAGCTCTTGTGGGATCACGGTATGTGTGCAGATACTAGCAGGGGCGCTGCTGTTAGGGACTTGATCTCTAAAGCCTTGAAGGGAGCATTGGCTCCTGCACAACAAGAGGTTCTACAACTCCCTTTTTGTATAATTAGGCAACTTTCCCAAATGAAGTTATTGGCTGCCTATTTCTTGGTGATTTAAGAAAAGAAAGATTTGGAAACTTGGGAGGAACGTCATTTGTATAAGATAATGTTTATACGTCATTTTACCAATCTTATTTTTAGTATATGATACCACACCTGTTTGCAAATAACTTCCTTGCTTTTATTCACATGTGCATGACCATCTCACTCCTAGGTCTTTCATTTTTTTTTTGTGTGCGCTAGCAACCTTATGTGAAGTTTTTCTGTTCTTAGCCTTCTTTATCCATATTATTTTAAATATAAAAGATTCACTTAATTAGCTTCACGCGTTAACATGGCTCATATCAAATTGCCAGTGTGTTTGTTGCTTAATATGTGCTCTTGCTACTGTTGTTTTCCTTTACCTCTATTTGTGGGCATTGTAGATCCAACTGTCACCATTAGAGAGGGGGACTCTTTTTCTCTAAAGTGGGAGAGAGAGAAGTGAAATGGGAATGTATTTCTTTCACGGCCATCAAAGTTTGAAGACTTTTATGGTTTTATGATGCTTTGCATTACCACTTATCATATTGCTGTTCATATACAATGGCGGGCTTAGGACATTCTCTTGTTGTACATAGTGTACTTGTAACTTATGATTTTGTGCAGTTTTGAAAGCCTTTATTACAAATTTTTGGGTTGAAAGATGTCAAGAAAATGGACTTGTGCCTAACTCACCCCAAAAGCTAGCTCAAAGGTAGAGGACTGCACATACCATTATAAGGTGTACAACCATCTCATAATTAACCGATGTGGGATATTCAACAAAAGAAATCTCAAAATGATTTATTATTTTTCTATTGACTTCTCCTTTTCCCAGATTAGAGAAAAAATATTGTAGTATTAGTGGTCTGCAAATAATTATAATCTTGGTCAAAATGCTTTAATGTATATTAAGTGTTAATGTTCTCAGTGTAACTGGCTTAAGGACTTTTTGAGTGTAACAGTTTAACTAAGCAAGCACTCGTTATAACTACATTTTCTTGATGGCATATAGCACTTGTTATAACTACATTTTCTTGATGGCGTATTGAAGTTTCAAAGAGTTTCATTTAAGATCACATGCGCATACTCAGATATTTGTGTACTCCAATTGTTCAATTATATTGAAGATGTGACCTCAAGGTTGTCCTTTGCTTGTCCAGCAAGTCTTGGTGGAGTTGACAAATGATCCAAAACTAGTTTATCACTGCGGGCTGACACCAAGGAAATTACCTGTATGTGATTTGATATTCCCATCTTCAGTTGATTTAATTAGTGAATTTGTCTTGAAATAGAATTCCCTTTTTCACTATCAGGAATTGGTGGAGAACAATCCCCTAATTGCAGTTGAAGTTCTTACTAAGTTGATGAATTCTCCTGAAATTGCTGAGTATGCTTTTGGTGAATGGTTACTCTCTCTTTCCATTTTCTCAATCATACACATGATGGAATTGATGCAATTTTTTTTTTCCTCCCAATGTGTCATTCAGCTATTTTACAGTACTTGTCAATATGGAGATGTCTCTTCATTCAATGGAAGTAGTTAACAGGCTTACTACAGCAGTTGAACTTCCAAAGGAATTTGTACGCATGTACATAAAAAATTGCATATCATCATGTGAAAACATTAAGGTATTTTACTACACTTAATAATTTGTAGTTGCTTTATATCCATTCAATTTATGATTATTCTGATACCAGCTGTAGCAGCATTCGTCTTTTGTGTTTAGGAAGAAAAGTGAAAAGAGGAGGATTAGTTTGTGAGGGCAGGAACTGTTACGATATAAGGGAGCATAACTAAAAAGCTAGAGATAGGAATATTCTTGCAGCTTTTTTCTTTTTGGGAAAAAATGCTAACAGATTCTGGGGAAGGTTTCTAGGGATTTGCTTGCTATTCTGAAGGCAGTAGATGCTCTGATATGCATGATAACTGGGGGAGTATGTTCTTTTTCTATTGGCTTCAACAATTTTCTTGTTGGCATATGCATGCTATATCTTATTGCTTAGAACATTGCTCTGATTTACTGATGTTTATTTGTTGTGTTTGTGCTGAGCCTGGGTCTATGGCTACAATTTTCCTTTTAGCTAAGTTATGTCTCAAATTTGTTTCGCTTAATGAACCGTTAAGACCTGGCTTTCTATAAAACAGGATGCCTTTTTATTCGAATCTAACTTACATTAAAGCCACACAGAATATAATTGTTGGTAGTGATTCTGAAGTTTTATAAATGTATTTGTCAGGGAGCATAGAAATATTATAATGCGGCACCTTAATCTCTCTCCTTTTTTCACAGGATAAGTACATGCAGAACAGGCTTGTCAGACTTGTTTGTGTTTTCCTGCAGAGTTTGATCCGGAATAGAATTATTGATGGTCAGTATAACCTTTATGGAGTCATTCGAGGGCAGTATAACCTGATTGTGTGATCTCTCTCTCTCTCTCTTTTGGGCTAAGGGGGAAAATGCATTCAAGTAAACAAAAAATGGAGAACTAGGATTAACTTTTAATCTAATTACTAGAAAATGTGGAAACAATTCAACAGTTTGGGATCTACTTCAGCAATGGGACATAAATGGCTTTTGGATGATTTCTGTGTAGGATTTTTTTTTTTTTTTTCCTTCTTCTTGGACTTGAAACAGCCAAATAGAGGACAAGTTAATGAGCTAAAATGTTAACAATAAGAATGTGAATAAAGATGATTTTTTGCTATTTGTAAAGTTAAATGCAGTATGGATGTTTATTGGTCGTGTTCTTATATGTTGCTCATGCTTCCAGAACTTATTTTTTGCAGTTTAGTATTTATTTTGATATGTTATTTGGCTTTGCAGTCAAGGATCTATTCATTGAAGTCCAAGCCTTCTGCATTGAGTTCTCCCGAATTAGGGAAGCAGCTGGTTTATTTAGGCTGCTTAAAACATTGGAGTGAACAGTCATTTCTCCCAATTCAGATTCTCTTGCACGAGGCAGTAAATTTTTGTTCTTCCATAGTCAGCTACTTAAATGTCTTTTACTTTGTAGATAAGGAGCTATCTGAGTGTAGTTGCTTCATTTTTCAATTTTTTTCCTAGATTCTATACAAATAGAAAGCTGTACCTTTTACATGTTCTCTTTAACGAGGCCAAAATTTCCCCCATAACAGTTAATGTGCTTTTTTCCTTTTTGTTGGACAAATATATATTTAGTTACTGTGGTGTTAGTTTCGATGGATTCAAGTGCCTGGGCACATCTGGGAATTAATCTTTATCCGCTGGGTATTTGATGGGGTATCAATTTTGTTTTATATAATATGGTGTACGATCTGAGTGGAAGGATTGGAATTTAAATGCTGTGATGTTTACTTTTTTTTATTTTTATTCATTTTGAAAAAAATGAAAGCTTTTGTGTTATGGTCCTCGTGCAAACCGTAGCCAAGGTCCATGTATTTATGTTATGGGGCACATTTGAATGTCTTCTTGACATATCTGCTGTATCAAATGCTTTTCTTTTGGTTTTGTTATCCTTCTCTCCATTATCTGATAAACAAATTTGACAGAAATTGGACATTCTTTCCCGTGTCTAATCATTATTACAACATTTTAACTTCCATTTGTGTACTAGAAAAAAAAAAAAAAAAGCACAACCAACGAAAGTATGGTTGACGTACAGAGAGGAAGGTGAATGGACGAGTGCTTGCATGAAATCAAATTTAGACTGATGAAATGCATATATTCTAAATCTGGTTGTTTGCTTTTGATTGAACAGAATCAATTTTATGTGCCATGCAACGATGTCTGTACGTTCTATAACACTTAATCCCAATGGATGTGAGCCGTAGGACACAAGTAGGGATAAGCAAAATCTGACTAAATCGAAAAATTGAATCAAATAAAATACAATTTGGTTTTTTAGTTAGGTAGTTTGATCTATTATTATTATTTTGGTTTGTTTTGTTTCGATTTTTATATTGAAATATTGATTAAACCTATTGAATTTTATGTACCTTTGCGTATGACTAACTATAATAAAGTAATTATATATCATATATAATTATATCTATAATCACTTAATATAATTTTTTTGTACCAAAGAGTTGACTATAATTGGTTAATTATAATAATTTAATATTCAAAATATATAATATATTATAGTATAAAACAAAATAAAATCCGAGAAAAAGGCTCAAATTAATGTAAGTTGATTTGGCGCGGTTATATATAATCGATTATATTATTTTTTAAATGCATTTTTTTTTTATTTTTTTTAAGACGAGATTCTTGGAATATGGATTGTTTGCTGGTCTCATGTCAAATATTCCCTTGGACGAGTCTGTAATCTGTTCACCTAATATCAAATCTCTCTTTTGTTTGCGCCAAACCAACAACTAATCGTACACTCTCCAGTAGGTGCCAAAACACTAAACAGAGAGGAAGCCAAAGTCTTCTTTGATGCAGCAACCAAAAACAACAATATAGGAAGCATCGCAACAATCTTTATGGACCAAAATGGAAAAGCATTTTGCTGGTATGTATAGCATATCCCTGGTCAGAGGATGGTACCTATCTTTGAAGCTTGGGCCCTTAGAAAAGGAGTCAAATTAGCCATTTAGCAAAATGTCACAATGGTGACCTTCTTAGGGGACTCCAAAGATTCCATTGGTGCTGTTCTATTAGACTCTAGACCCGATTCTTCTTTCAACTACTTGATAGAGGACATTAAGCTATTATCTGCTAATCTCACATGTAATTTTTTGTTTATTTATAGAGAGTTAAACAATCTAACGGATTTGATGGCTTATAAAGCTCTATCTGCAAGTACTTGTGAAAATCTCTATGCCAATGGGGCGTATTATATGACCTTAATTTAGTTTAATGAATACTTTAATTTGACACAGAAAAAAAAAAAAAAAAAGACCCATTATAACTATATTTTTCACAAATAAAACAATTTTATTTAGTTGTAGTAAGTAACGATTTTAAGAGGTAATGTAATTTTTATTAAAATAATGTTCAAGAAGGAAAATCATATAATTTAATAAAGTTAAGGGAAAAAAACATTTATTCCTTTTCAAAATGTTGCCCCCTCTGTTTCTGGCTTTACGTTTGTATACGAAAGGGATTTTCTCGGCTCCAACGGCAACCCAAAAACCCTAGAATCCCAATTGTTGCTACTCATTAATCAAATAGTGGCACGGCAGCCTTTAATTAATTCCCTAAAAGGTAAGCGTTCCTTTACTTCCATTCTTATTTTTTTTCGCACATTTTATTGGACTAAATTGTGAGATTTCTTGTTCTTCCATTTCCTTTTAACCTTCTTCTAATCCGTCGTTTACTTGCCAAGTAGCTCGGTCAAATGATCTCTTTCGGATTCTGTCTCGCAGTATTATCCTGATTCTGCATTTGTAATACTATGGAAGTGAGAAAAAATTCTTGCCTTTTGATAATGGCTTTAAGGTTCTAAGTTTTTCGAATTTGAGAGTAAAATTTTGGTTGATCTGTCTAAATTTAGAAACTTTGAAGAAACTACGTTGCATTCGACCACTTAAACGGAGCATCCCCTTATTGTGTGCGTTGTGTACAAACGTTATATTTGATTTTATGGGAATTGGGGTATTTATGGGCTTTGTTGTCATTTTGTAGTGAAGACGATTGAAGACAAAAAGTTGTCATTAAGAATTGGAAAGCCTTCAACATGTCTGTTGATCCTACTGCGCCAATGACTTACGTGGATGAAGATGCTTCTTCAGGCTCAGGTGATGATGGAAATCTGTTGGATGGGCACAACAAACGACAGTCTGCGACCCCATTGGGTCCTTGTCGTCGTAAAAGGAGTCGTAAGGCTACTGGTGATGCTATCGTGGATGCTATGCTTGAAATCGCTGCTGCTTCCAAAATGAGAGCTGCTGCAATCATGAAGAATGAGGACCGCTTTTCAATAAGCAGATGCATCAAGGTCTTGGATGAGATGCAAGGTGTTGACCAACGGGTTTACTTTTTTGCTTTGGATTTATTTGAGAATCCCAATGCCAGGGAAACATTTTTATCTCTCAAGAGTGAGAAACGATTACCATGGTTGCAGGGAAAGAGCAGTCCTTCCTCTAATTGAATCAATTAAGATTTATAAACTCCTCTTAGTCGTGTATATCAGTAGTTCCAGATCATGGCCATCATTTGTATGGCCATTCTGCTATTCAAAAACTCGTACACTTTGTAACTAGTTTTACTTGTAGTCTGCAGCTGTTTCATCGGTTAAATGACCTCAAATGATAAGAGACTGATATTCTTTTCCTCTTTTTGGTTTATTTTCAATAGTTCCTTAGTATATGAAAAATGATACTAGCCTTTTTTCTTTGTTGATAGAAATGCATTATAAGTGATATTCCCCATATCTGCAAATTTAACTACTTGCATTGTGTTATATATTCTACATTTTAATTCAATTTCTACAGATACTTCAGCTAGCATGGACGACTTTGACTTAGAATTGGACGAGATGGAATTAGTTGCAGCAGCTGCAGGCTACTGTTATTATAAAAGTATAAACAGGCAGCTTTGTAGCAGTTCCTCACCCAGTGGAAGTGGCTTCATGACTGAAGTGCTTGATGGGTGCGATGATTTATGTCAGGAAATGTTTCGGATGGATAAACATGTTTTCCACAAATTATGCAACACTCTTCGTCAGAGAGGCATGTTGCGTGATACTGCCGGTGTTATGATAGAAGAACAGCTGGCAATTTTCTTAAATGTCATTGGTCACAATGAGCGTAACAGAGTAATCCAAGAACGGTTTCAACATTCAGGTGAAACAATAAGCCGGCATTTCAATAATGTGTTGAAGGCAATCAAGTCTCTTTCACGTGAAGTCCTGCAGCCACCCCCTACTATCACTCCTCCAGAAATTTTTGGTAGCAGTAGGTTTTACCCATATTTCAAGGTTGCCTGCAATTCCATTCCCGCATACATACATATATACATGCATATGTGTGTGTATATATATGTATATAGCTTAACTTTGTTTCTCTTTTGGCAGGATTGTATTGGGGTCATAGATTGTATGCATATCCCAGCACATGTACCGGCGAAAGACCAATCTCGATTTCGTAACAGGAAAGGTGTTCTATCACAAAATGTTTTGGCAGCATGCACATTTGACTTGCAGTTTATATTTATTTATCCAGGCTGGGAAGGCTCTGCTGCAGATTCACGTGTATTAAGCGCAGTCCTTGATGATCCAGATCAGAACTTCCCTCAGATACCTGAAGGTTCCCCATCTCAATTTATTCATTTGTGCTGTGTTGATGCATCTGTATACGGATGAATGTGTGCAAGGTTTAGTTTGTACATCCATATGTCTATCGTCTGTGATGACATAATTTCCGTGGTTTTTCGAAGGCTGCTTCCGTGCTGTGGACATGGATGACTCAATCTATACATGTTTATTGGATTCTTCTACTTCTGTATCATTTTTAGATGTTAGAACAAATCAATGTGCCATCTAATTCACTCATCGTTATATTTTTCTTGTGGCAGGGAAATATTATCTAGTTGACTCTGGGTATTCAAATATGGAAGGCTTTATTGCGCCATATCTAGGAGTACGTTATCACCTTGATGAATTTAGAGGTGCTAATCAATTACCTAGAAATGCAAGAGAACTATTCAATCACCGACATTCTTATCTTCGAAATGCCATACAGAAGTCTTTCAATGTGCTAAAAACTCGATTTCCCATCCTCAAACTTGCTCCTCAATATGGATTTCGTATCCAAAGGGATATAGTAATTGCTGCATGCGTTTTACATAATTACATCAGACAGGAGGAGAGAAATGATTGGTTGTTTGCTAGTACTGAAGTAGCAGCAGTGGAAGAAATGCTGGATTTTGACGACCAACCCGAAATGCAGTTGGCTTCCTCAATTCAGGAGCAAGTTGCTTTCCAGTTGCGTGAATCAATTGCAGCAGCGATGTGGAATGACTTCATAAACAAATGGGACCAGTGGTGACACTGATTGGTCGCACTAATCTTTAAGGTAGTGAAACATATTTTTAAATGCTGTCATGGAGATTACTGGTTATAGTCTTATTTTTCTTTGTTTTGGAATTTTTAAATTAATGAGAAGTTTGTTCAACTTCCCATGTAGCTACTGCTAGCTGGCTAGTTAATCCATAATTGATACCTTAATGACATTATAACTTTAAAACTACTGCAACGTTGTATTCAAGTCTTTCTACTCGAAACATCAGACAAAATTTTCTGGTTCTTTAATCTTACACGGGAAGATAATTGCTGACTCTTGCCTTTGAACACAAGTAGAAAGCAAACGCGACTTATTCCTGAAAATCAATAGCCCTTCAATCAATATGGCACATAAAATAATATATTATTGGAGCCCCCCAGGCATGTCCAAGGGTCGGTTTTGGCCTGAACCAGTCAGAATCGGACCAGTCAAAATCGGTCAAACTGTTGAAACCAACCTAACAATTGAATTTAAGGTTTAGTTTGAATTCCATATTTTATTGAAACTGATTTGATGGTTTCGGTTTCAATTTTTGATTGTAGATTTTAAACTGTATTTTTTATAAAAAAATAAAAAAGATTTTTGTAAAAATAAGATAATTATATGTATTTTGATTACGGTAACTAATAATAAAATATGTAAATATAAAATTAAGTTACATAATTTTTCTTTTTAATATTGGTATTAAGGATAATTTAAAAT
>CANXYI011220445.1:0-14126 GCA_948208565.1 Hura crepitans | reverse complement strand
TATTTATTAAATTATATTTTAGGCCTTCCAAAATGTAATTTTTATTTTTCAGTTAGATTGTATTTTAGGTAATTACTTTGTAATTTTACTTTTTTCAGTCGAATTATTTCCATGTATATTCCGTGAATGTTATAATAAATTAGGAAAATGATTTTTCATGCGAATGGAAAAATAATTAAAATATTTCTATTTAATCAATTGGTGTTTTATTAATAAAATCAGTCTCAATTTTTCTTAATAAAAGTCACAATAAAATTATTTCCTAAAAATCGGCATGTGAGAACCAAAGTTCTCAAATTAAATCCATTATCCGATTTATGTATGACACCTCCCATTTCACTCCTAAAATATTCAACAAACACCAAATTAGGTAGAAAAATGGTTTTATACATTAAAGAAAAAATAATAAACAAAATCATATTTTTACCTAATAAATTGGTGTTTTGTTAATAAAATAAATTATGATTTTCTCTCAATAAAATTTATAAATAATAACGTTCATTTTTCTAGATCAACCTTTGAGAACCAAAGTTCTCAAGTTATTCTTCCAAACAAAATTTATCATAATAAAATTCACTTTCTCCAAACTGACCTTTGAGAACCAAAGTTCTCAAACCATTCTTCTAAATAAAAATCCTCACAATAAAACTCATTTTTCAAATTAACCTTTGAGAACCAAAGTTCTCAAACCCATCATCCAATTTTAATAAAAAGTCACCACAATAAATTTCATTTTCTAAAATTGACATGAGAGGACTAAATTTCTCGAAATAATTAAATAGCCCAATTTCATGTATGCTATTTTGATTCCAAGTACCTATTTACTTTGCTGTAAATATATTCTATAACTTCTTTTACGTGAATGCATGATTTACTTTAATTGTAAAAAATCGCTTGAGAAATAGAGTGGCATCATAAATTCAAATCGAAGTTTCGTATTAATTTGAAGTATGAATAAGAGTAAGGTTTCGAACCACTCTAGTTTTGGCCCTACAAGGTATTTCTATTTCCCGACTCCATCAAGTGGTGACTCCTACCTTGTGGTACCCAACTCACACCCCCTAAGGTAATTAAAAAGGGGTGGCCCTAGATTCCTTTGGCTTCCTTCTCATCTTTTGAGAATTGAGAAGTGAGGCTTAAGTTGAGTCTTAAGCTGCTTCGATTTTATCATTCTTAGGAAAATTGAAAGGGTCCACACGAGAATAGGTGGGTGCCAAGTGAAGGCTTAGATGGTATAAAAGGGGTATTTATGATGGCTAAGGTGGCATGAATGGTGACATGTGTCACCTCACCCTAAAAATACTTGATTTTGTTAGAAACTTTGGAAAATTTTAAAAAATCACTCAAACCTCCAAAAATTATTATGTTTATTTTAAAAATCCTTAATTAGGCCTTTTTAAAGGCTCATAAAATTTCATAGCCAATTTCCCTCAGTAAGACAGTTAACTATTTACCTTAATTTACATGTAAAACCTAAAATTAAGAAAAGTAGCACACAGCCTCAAATTTTAAAAAATTCCTTCAGCAATGGGCTCAAAGGAATTTTTGACCTTAAGGGTATGGTATTTTCAAGTCTATCCAGGCACATCCTAGGTCATTCTTAGCCCAAGTCCATCTGAGCATACGACCTACTAGATTTTGGCCTAAAATAATTTATTATTTTTATTAAATCTTTAAATGAATTCATTTTCATCATTTTTAAGCCCTTCAAAGTTTTATGACCAGTGCACCCTATCTCAGGCCTCGTGAAGGTGACTTGTCACTTCGGGCACACTTTTTGAGCCTTGGAGGTACTATTCATGGAGCTTTGACTTAAGGGCATTACAAGCAAAGCCAAAAGTGTAGGGCACCAAGGTTAGGAAATAAGCAGATGCCTAAGAGGGGTACTCCTACCCATCAGTATCTATTAAGGTATCTCCTAGTATCCCAACAGTTATCCCCTACACAAACTCCAAGTCATCAATGTATCTCTCAAACAATATCAAGCCAAAAAGACTCTAGGGGATATGGCAAGCTTCAAGCCCTATATGCCAGCTCAGCATACGTTCTCCTAAGAACTAAGAATAAGCATCAAAGTGGTCAGCAACATCTTGCAAAAGGATAGCTCTCGAACATAATGTAAAAGCTCAAGCTCCTCTAATAGGAAAACCCATCATGCCAAATCAACCTAAAAAAATTTGGTAAGCACTAATTCAAAATGGCAAAGTAACAAATGCAACTCACATGCCCAAACCTAAAAATAGAAGAGTAAAAGCCATTATAAGCAATCTTAGAAACAACCAAATAAAAACACAAAAAAAATTCACTTACCAATACCTCTAACATGAAGCCTTGAACAAATTGATGGCTTTTCTTGGTGTATGTAGCCATATCTAAACTCTTAAACATCTAACCAAGGGAAAAGCACAACCAATTCCAAGATTTGATACACTTAATGCCCTTTAAAGTAGGAAGAAATCTCTAACTAACATTGCCTTTGGCATTGGCAAATAGGGTGGTGCCCAACAAATATAAAATGAAGCAATACATGTACTGATTGAGCTTAGGTTGACTAGATGGAGCAATATCCTTCCATCTCTCACACAAGTTAGTATAGTGAATACTCCAAGAATGATCATGTGGTGCAAAACCTAATAAGTCTCTCACCTCCTGGAGTCGAAGAGATGGGTTATGATAGTAAGCATCGAAGGTGATGTCCTTCCTAATGTAGGGAACTCTAGTAGTAGAAGCTTAATCAAAAGAACTTATCATCAACTCCCCAAACTATATGTGGAAGGTATGAATAGTGTTCATCCACCTATCACTAAAGACAAAGCCTAAAACATACATCCGTAAAGACCTAATTTGTTTATGATCTACACGGACCTAGTGCACACATAAAGAAGCTCATAATTTAGTAGAAAATATGAAAGAATAAAATGACATAATTACATTCACAATGAGTCTGTACGGATGCAGAGCACATATATTACAGGTCTGTACATACCTAAATTAGGCTAAAAGTTGTCAACATAGACATAAAATCACATATTATGTAAAAAGACACAAATTATTATTTTAAAATAACTAAAAAATAAACCTAAACTTTAAGTCTACATGGACCTATTTTCCCTAACCAATAGAGTCTACATGGACTCCTTTACCCTAACAATTTAAGTTTGCATGGGCTTATCAAACTAGAGATAGTTCATAAGGAAGAAGCATCACGACCTAAAAATTCATAATTTTATAAATAGTGCTTTTCCATGATGAATAGTATTCCCAAAACCCAGGATACACTAAGGCAACCAAGTAAAAGTATTAATCATAAAATAATTTTGGGCCAAGTTTGAAATCAATCAAAAGTTGTTTGGTTGGTTAAAAATGCAAAGAAAGTTTTTTACAATAGTGTCCTGTGAATAATGACCAAGGCAAAGCTGAATTGTAAAAATATTTTATTTTGCTCAAAATGACTTAGGATCAATACAACCTGATACTCAAAAAATCTAATTAGTCTATTAGAACTAGAATTGGAAATTTTGGATATCTAAAATTATTTTTTCAAAAATCGTGTATGGTGAAAAATGGCATTTTTATTCGATTTTTCATTATTTTTGAGCATGGATTTTTAGAGGCTTGTGTGATTTGATTTATATGATTTTATGAGTGTCTCGAATGTCAAAAATAAGGCAAAAAAAAGGTAGTATAAAATGGTCAAAGTTTGGTCAAAGGACGAAGTCTTCTTCTTTTGCCAAACAAGAGCAACCAATACCACTCAAGGAGAAAAGAACCATTTTTGGTCCTTTAAACTTCAATTTAAGCCTATTTTACAACATTCAAGAGTTGAATCCATACCTCTATAACCTTTAGACATCATTTTTTTACCTTGAGATTAATAAAAAATTAAAGAAAAAGCTCGATTTTAGTGCTTGGTGAACAGTAACATGATTTTCTTAAGTAAGATTTTTTGAAGTTTAATATTTTTCTTATGATCTTCAAGTCTCGTAGGGCATGTATATGCTTTCAATTTTTTATTTGATGCCTAGTTGATTTTATATGAATTTTTATATATCGAATCTATTATGATTAGTTAAGAAAACTGACAAAAGCCATGGTAAGGGTAAGAAAAAGGTCTAGACATGTCACATAGAGCATTTTGACATTATTGGTATATGTAATCAAGCCAATATATGTAGAATTGATGTATGTCCTATGTATGTATGTACGTATATATGTATGTTTATATTGAATCGTGTATGATGAAAATTGATATACATTCATGTTATGTGATGTGTATGATATGTGATTAAGCTATTTATGTAAGAAGATACATGTAATTGATGCATTTATGATGACGGTCGTATGATACATAATGTATGTGCATATAGGTATATTATGTATCATACATAGGAATGATATGGTATGCATGGCATTTGAGATCAATGATGTTATACATGTGATTAGGTCATCATATGATTTTGGAAGATGGTGATATACATGATGTAATGATATTGCATGGCATTACATCATATGTATATGAGTATGTTGAACATAAACACATTATTAGTGATGTATATATAGGAATGATTTTATTTATCTCTATGAACTTAAAGATCAAAGTATGGCATAAGGAATGGAATTTATGTTTCATTGAGCTTTATGGCCACATAGCCTTAGGATGTTGTTCATGTATATTTTTGGATTATAGGGACAAGTAATAGATGTTGTATGGCCATGTGTATGATATTGAGGATGTGATGGTGAAATATTTGGCGTATGTCATAATATATATGTGGCATAAATATGTGGGAGAGTGACTAAAATGAGTTATAATGTTTATGTGCAAGGGTATATTATGATATACCTGCCTAATAATGAATGTGTCATTTTGCATGAAGTGAATGCTCATGTAAGCATGAGATAGATCTTAATGGAGATCAAGTATACATGTTATGTTCGATGGATAGAATGGCAAAATGTGTTTAAGATATAAGTATATTAATGCATGGAAAGTATGTTATATTCATGCTTGTTAAGTATATGTGTTATGCTTATGGAAACTAAAAGTTCAATAGTGCATGTATAACATGTATATGACATTAAAGATTAGGTGTGTTTTTATGCCTTGAGCTGAAACATGCATGAGTTATGTTGTTTATGTGTAACTATCATGGATAAGTGAATGAGAAGAGTTTATAACTCAATGGATCATGTAATAACAAATTGATGGATTGTGATACCTTAAGTGCAACTTTTATAAGATTGGCATAATGATAGTTTTTGTAATGAGATATTGCATGATATAAATGCATGATCACCATAAAAATAATATAAAAATTTATTTGCCTGGTATGGTCATTTGTTGATCTTACCATTATTAAAAGCCATCTTAAGCTAACCCGAAATGGTGAAACCAAAAAAAAATTAGTTAATATCCCATATGAGTAACAATCTAGATGGATAGGTTAACCAGTCAACTAAGGGTTTAATAGAAGCTATTAGAGTGCCTGTAAGAACAATGTTTGAGCCTTTAGGTAACTATGCAGATGTAACCACTAAAGGGTCTAATAAAACCACTGCACATATTTCTATACGGGTGCAGTTGTCGAATAGTTCAATATGGCAACTGTAAAACATTTTTCCTTAGACTCATCTAATGCTCAGCCTTAGACTTACATTATGTTTAACCTTCAAGTCTTAAACATATTTGATCTTCGATTCCACATTGGTAGATGGACCTTTAGGTTCATAAAGGTCGTACTGGCCATCCACCCCTATTATCCATAGGATGTATGTGTTATCAACTATAAGCAAATTATAATTAACATGTGATGTAATGAGATTTTAATAATCTAAATTGTTTATTGTGCATGTTTACATAGCTTTAAACATTCCATTTTATGTAATTATATAATTAATGAAAATAAAATATTATGTGTAAATACATGCGAAATTGTGCATTTTTCTCATGCACATGTCAATGATATGCTTGGATATTATGTTATACCCTGCTTGTATATATAAATGGATGATTTACATATATTTTTTTGATTACACCACTAAGTTGTTGCTTAGCACATTGTCTATCTTTACGATGCGTAGAAAAAGAAAAGGATATTTTGGGTTGAAGTCTTGGTGCCACAACTATCAAGAAGGAGCATTTCTTTTTGGTATATTGTGTGTATAAATTTTATCTTGTAATTATATATAGAAGCACTCATATGATGTCTAGTGGAAAGGAATAGGTTTAAATTGTATTTAAATGTGTTTTATGGTTTTCAAGTGGATGTAACCTTATTAAAGTTGTTTAAAACTACTTTTATTATATGATATCTCTTCATGAGGTTGAGATTAATGTTTTCTATTGATGTGTGATGTTTGAAGTGATTAAGAGGATAAAAAATTATGAATTTTGATGAGATATTATTATAGAAGTGTTTTTACAGATTACAAGTTACTATTCAAATTTGGGATAATGCCTTAGTACAGCTGTTATGCTGTCGAATTTTCAACACAAAGATTCTCAAAATTGAATTGTAACTTGGTTTTGAAAAGTTTTTGTTAACTTAGATTTTTATACAAGAGATGTTTTATTATCAATTATGTTTTAATATTAAAAAGGTATATAAATGAGTTTTGGATAACATGTTATGTGTGGATTCCTTAGTCGAGTTCAGCGACTAGTTTATGTTCAGATTGGGTAAAGGGTGTCATAAAAAGAAAAGCAAAAAAAAACACTGTAAAACATGAAAAGAGATAGAGGAGAACCAAAAACTAAATTATGGCTTCACCTCTGAGCATGCATGATGAGCAAAATTGACCAAGATTGATGTTGAGTCACTAAAATGTACTTCATTCATAGGAGTGGCATTTCATGGGTGATTCACCATCATAAAAGGTAGAAAACCTTCAAGAATGGGCATAAAAATATCCACCATCAAAGTAGGAGGTAGGGGAACCATTAGAGATGGCAAGGCAACCATCACCGCCATCTCTCTAATGGCCAAAAAATGGTTAGATAAAGAAGAAGAAGAAGAAGAAACATGGGAAGCTATTTAAGGAGTTTTTATGGGAAAATCAAGGGAAAACTAAGAGAAAAATTAAAGAAACCACTATCTAAAGAAAGAAACTGATGGAAATGAAGTGGAGAATATAAGGAATAGTTAACAGTTTTGAAACTATCAACAATATTCGTATGGACTTAATAGTGCGAGTTTAACACATACATCTGCACGAACTTATCCCATAAGGCCTCACTCTTATGGACCTATCCTAAATTTTCTTTTGTATAGACTTAGTTCATGGACTTTTGTCTTTTGAATTTTATATGCATGGATCTAGTTCACACATAGGCCTATTTTCACAAACCAAGTCCACATAAACTAGGTTTGTCTAGGGTATCTAAAAACATTACTTTAAAAGAGTATAGAAATAATCAGACCAAGATCAAAAAGTATAATAAGGGAAAATTTATCATCATTACATGGCTTTACACAAAAAAAAAATTGCATATTAAAAGTCATTCCGGTCATTTTTGGTAAATTAGTCTTCATTTTCTTTTTCCAATTAAAAAAATCAATTTTAAATTAGCATTCCTCACCATCATATTTTCAAGTTGTACTAAAGATATTTATTGAAAAGCACGATATTTGTTGTTCGGTCAATTTATCTTATTCAATTTTTTAACTAATAAAATGATTTCAACATCTATTTTCAAAATAATTAATTTTTCTCATCAATTTTGGTCAATCTATTTTCATTTAATTTTCAATTAATAAAATGGATTTAGCCTTAGGTTTAGCTAAAGTTCATCTTTTGCATTAATATATCTATTTTCTCTTCATTAAAAAATATGTCATTTAACGCAAAATATTGAAAAGGGTAAAAAACGGTAAGTCTATTTAGTTTCTTCAAACTAATAGATTTAACATTTGGTTTTGAATTGTTTCAAATAAAATTCAGCATTCCTTATGGTTGTATATGTTTTACACCTATTATGAAACATTCATACAATCAAAATCAACTAATTCTTGATAAATTAAGTTTTATAAATTTTCTAACAAACATTATTTTGATGTTTTTCAATAAATTTAGCTTGAAATTTAATTTGTTACAGAAGAAAAAAAAAAGGAAACCTACTTTCAATTCTAGCATATTCAATAAGAGTGCTTTAACATAATCCAGCTTAATCTATTCCTTTTAAATAAAGGAAGAAGCAATGAAGGATATGAAAACACTATAGTTAATTCTGATATCTTAATTTACAGAAACATAAGACAAAATAGAGTGGAATTAGCTTTCAAATCCATTTCATCCAAACCATAAAATGAGGTTTAATTGTCTTGAACATCAATGATTAACTAACAATTTGTCTTTTTAATTCATCTTTATATGATAATTCAACTTTAAAAGCCAATTATTAGAGGCACAATATGCCAATAAAGCTAAAGATCATATTCTTAAAAAAAAAAAAAGCAAACTACCCAAAGAAACTGGGGCTGCTTATTTTGAGCATTACCACAACAATCTTCTAAGGATAATATAGTTCAACAACCAAGATGCAAACATTAGTATTTTAGCTTTAATTATATCATTTGGATTTAACTTCATGTTAATCCATCAACATCATATTCCCTCATTTGGATTTAACTTCATGTCAACCCATAAACATCATATTTTTTCCTTCCTTATGGATTCAACTTCACATTAATCCATCAGCATGTTTTTTTAGAATCGACTTTCTACCAATACATCGTTATATTTTTCTTTCTTTTAGATTTAATTTCACATCATTGCATCATCATTTGAATTTTTCCTTTGAAATTAGCCTCATAAGATAATCTAATACTCAACAAATTAAGTCTAGACAAGTTAGAATTTCTTAAATACTTTATTATATACTGCTTTACTTTTGCATTTTTATAGCACACACCAAAGTAAGGGCAACTGTAATGCCTTGCTTTTAGGACTTATAATGATAACCAGAGATAGGCCCATACTATAAGACATAAGAGCTTACACCCATGTCTGTATAGACCAACTGATGATCAAGCTAAATCTAGGTTCATACATATTAGATTTATGCAATTTAATTTGAAAAGCCCATAGGCCATAAGTCAGTTAAACTTATAAAAAGCCTACATGCGCATAAACTAGGGTATCATAACAGTAAGTCCACATGGACCTTCTGATGAAAAGCTTCTAGAATCTTAGTCTTTCAATTTAAACTCAGATTCCTAATCCTAGTTAGATTTCCCTCTTTCTGGATGGGAATAATGCCCTTAAAACCTATAAATACCCCCTTTCTCTTCAAGAATCAAGAGAGAGGGTGATAATCGAATACTTTTGATTATTCGAAAAAACCCTAATTTTATGAGTTTAAGGCATTCAGAGTCCAAAGAGGATTCACTTTACTAGTCCTTTAGCTTAAAAAAAATAATTGTTTCTTTTAAAACCCAACCTTTTGTCTTATAGCTTGGTGTAATATCCAGGTAAGTTTTAAGGTCTTTTTAATTTTTCAAATTTTCATTCTTTTCTATAGTTTTAATGATATCTAAGGATTAATTGGTTATGTGAGGTCATCCTCTATGATGCCCACATTAATTATATGAGTGAGGTAATGACTTATCATGTATACAAATTTTTTAAGCCATGATTATGTATTCTGCCTAATGATATAAGGCTGCACGAATGCTAGCTATGAGATGTTTGAGTCCACATAGAAGTATGATTAATGTTATGATTATGTTGTTTAGTCGGAACAGCTTAAGCTTGATAATGATTTTGTGTTTCACATTTCGTATTCCATTTTAACATTCATTCCATATTTGATGCTTCTCCTACATTAAACTTTATAACTTGTTATGATAGATTTATCCTTACAATCGAACCATGAACATTCTTCTCTTTAATAGGCATGTTATTTGTCTTTTGGAATTAGTTTTAAGTCTATATAGATGCCCTTTTACAAGGATACATTATCTGCACCGACATGTATGATGAGTAATTTAATGATTATTAGGTTCAAAAGCATGCAAGATACAATGTATAATTTTTTGACATATCACCATGTAAGTGTTAAGTAAGGGTTAAAAATATCATCATATAAATAATTGCCATGGAAATGAATTATGATTATAATACTTTGGAAAAAAAAAAAGCATCGTTAGCAAGTTGTTTGTGATATCCGCACGGACTCCTATCATAAGGATCTATAAATTTGCATAGACTTGTTTCTTCTATTTGTGGTATACTTGACATCTATACATGTATATAATGCTTACATGATTGATAGGTTAATATTGTATATTTATACATAATTTGAGGCCCTTTGGGACCATGTGTAGTGATTTTAACCATTCTGTTTGAGTGAATACAAGCTGGTGACTTCATCCTGGATATGAGGTTCAGATGAACTAATTGACATTCTTATCAATCATCTGCACAAACATAAGCCAAAAACCATAAGCAGTCTACATGGACCTATCGATGTAGAAATGGGACCACTCTTTGTTTTATGTTTATTTGCTTTGGATTTGCCTATTTTTCTTCTTTTGTTTATTTTTAAGTTATAATAAATCTTGTTAAATTGTTTTACACCTAAAAGCCAAGCTTCACATTAATGATTTTTCTACATAATTAATTTGGTGTTTTAGCTTCACATTAATAATTTTTCTACATAATTAATTTGGTGTTTTCTTTATAAAATAGTTTTAGTTTTCCTTAAATAAAACTCATAAAAATGTATTTTAACAAAAGGGCAATCTCCTAGAGATGGGAGTTAGGCAATTACTATCAATTCTTATACAATTATAGGTAATTTTTAGGTTAAACTATAATCAATGAATGACCCGATTTATTGATGTGCAATTTGTGTTTCTATTTTATTACATATATTAAAGTACTTTTCCTTTGATGTAAGGTGATATATATGTTACTTTAATCGTTTTGCTTGCTTGCATGATACAGGATTGATAAAAAAATAAAACATAAAGGTATATTATTGGGGTATAAATAAGATCTGATTTTGAACCCTTACTAGGTAAAAGATCAATAATCCTGGTGTAAAGCTAGGTGGTGACTCTAAACACTAACCACTTTATCCCCAGTACGTCAAAAATCTACAACCTCAATACTAGAAGAGCATATCAAGTGAAGAGAGCTTTTTTGGCATTTAATTATTCTTTTTTAAGTTATTATGTGATGTACATATTAAGGGCCACTAATATAGGTATAAAAGGACTGAGACTAGACATGTTTTGTATATAGTTTTGTAAACTCTTTTAAACAAGTTTGTAAACATAACTAAAGGGTGCATGGATGTTTTTATTATTGTATGATATCTTTTCCTTGTGTTGGATTGATGTGTGTTGATAATGAGATTGGATCACAAAGTTGGGTTGAAATTTTTGGATAACACAAAGTTGGGTTGAAATTTTAGATATCACAGAAGTTGGGTTAAAATGCTTGGACATCATAGAGTTCGGTCGAAATGTTTGGATATCACAAAAGTGTGTTTTCTTATAGGTTGTTATTTGGGATAACATCTGCGGATAGCCATTATGCTATCGAATTTTCAACATGAGAACCCCAATAGTTTAACTATTAAAAAAATTTTGTCAACTCACATTTTAAAGAGTTCTAGAAAGTTTTAAATTGAGTTTCAAAATAAGGTTTTAAATTATAATGGTTTTCTATAAGTTTAGATATCGATTAGTGTGCTACTCTTTATTTAGATTCAGCTACCAAATTGAGTAAGGGTTATCACATTTAGTGGTATCAAATCTTGTGGTGTAAGCATTTCATGGTACATATGGGACATATATATGAGTGCCTTAGGTCTAAGATCATACATTGCATAATAATATAGTATTAAGGCTTACAATCAGTTCTTTTTCCTATAGATTAAAAATGAGTGCATCTATATCACAAAATGATGAGGAAGTCAAGAGCCATGCTCTTAATATAGTGGGACAAGAGGCTGTTAAGGTCGAGACACTGACTCTAAGTGATGTTGGGCAAGTAACCCAAGCATAACTAGCTCTTTTTTAGCAGATGGTAGAGTTGTTGAGACAAGCAACAACTGTTGTTATTTCACCTCCTCCACCAATACAATAGCCACCAGCTTCATAGGCTTTTCAAAAGACATACCTAAAGAGGATAAAAAAGATAGAAGTTAAGGACTTTATGGGTAAGAGTTTGGATAATTCAACCAAGTCAGAGTATTGACTTTAAAGAATGGTCAGGATTCTATAATAGCTTAGATGCTCACCTAAGGAAAATCTTATTTGTCCCACTTCTCTGCTATAAAGAGAAAGCCTTCAAATGGTGGGGTGCTTTGATAGAACACATGATAGCTAAGAACTTGACATGGGATTTCTTTTTGGAGGAGTTCAGGAAAAAGTATGTGATAAAGTATTATCTTAACAAAAAGAGGTAGGAATTTATGGATATTAAGTAGAGAAACTAATCTATATCAAAGTATAAAAAAGAGTTTGTTAAGCTCAATCGATATACTAAATGGATAGTCTACACTAATATAGATAAATATAAGAGGTTTGAGAATGGCTTTAATCATGAGATTAAGCTATAAGTGGCTTCTATGAAGATTAAGGACTTCTCAGCTTTAATGGCAATAGCCTACACTATTGAAGAGATTTTGAAAGAGAAAAAGATTTTTTTCTAGAGAAAAAGATCTTATAGGCAATGACAAGCGAGTTCAGCCCCCACATTAGGGAAGAAGTTTAAGGAGACCAATCCAAACAATAGACATAAAGGCAAAGGTAGACTCAAAAGTCTAGCCAGGGTTCATACGCAGTGGGTAAATAGTAGTCCCAAACAACTAGTGCTCTAGTATCTATAGCAAGGAAGGCACCAGTAGCCTAGTGTAAGCACTGTGGAAAAAGGCACGGAGGCACATATTGGTTAACCATACCTAGAGCTTATTATAGATATAGCTCTAAAAGCCACTTTGCTAGAGATTGTCCTAAAAAGCTTGTAGTTTTCTACACAGATGTAAAGATCATCACCTACTTTCACTCGAGGTTAAAAAAGAGATTAAAGAGATAAGGAGGCAGAGATGATAGACTAGGAGGTAGCTAGAGAGCTAGATCAGAGAGTAGAGTTGAGCCTAGAGCAATTACTAGACAATATGCTATCTAAGCAAGAAAAGAGGTGGATGCATTAAAAGTTATTACGAGTACTTTTTATCTCTTTGACTTACCTACATTAGCTTTGATAGATCCTGGTTCCAAACATTCTTATATATACACTGCATAGGAACAAAATTGGGGGTTTGAATTTAAGATGATTGATATAGAGATCATGGTTAGCAACCCAACAAGTTAGCATGTTATAGTAAACAAAGTATACAAAGGATACCTCTTGTCAGTACAAAGACATGAGTTTTAAGTGGATATCATTAAGCTACCATTCGATGAGTTTGACTTAATCTTAGGCATGGATTAGTTGTTTGAGTTGTTAGTGTCCATGGAATCTTACACAGTAGAAATAAAATATCTAAAGAACCCCAGCAAAGTATAGAACATCAAAAAATTAAAAAACAAAAATTTAATTAAAAGGATATCATAAAATAAGAATTTACCGTAAATTCTCTATGCAATTCCTATATGCTGCTTTTCTTTCCTTTTACTCTTCTCATTGGGTTATCACAAACCACAATAATCCTCAGTTAGAAACAACTCCAAGGTAATCCACACAATAAGTTCTTAGAAGAGAGCAAGTTAAAAATCTAGGTGCTAGTAGGATTTTGAAGCGAATGAAGGAAGAAAAAGAAATTTATGTGTTTTCAATTGTTCTATAAAAAAATTTCTACTATAGAAAATGTGCATATGGTAGATGTAGCCATAAAGGCTATTTATACTTTAAATAAACCTTTTTTAGTTAAGATTTTGACACTCAAAATCAGCCTTAAATCAGACTAGATTGGACCCACACATTAGGCCCTATTCAGTCCTATGCGTATAAACCTTTTAATAGGCTTATGTACAATCTGTTTCGGCCCCACTTTCATTAATCCTATGTGGCACTTCTAGGCCTCATTTTGGATTAATAATTACTTTGAACTAAGGGCTTTTAAACGTTTTAGAATCCTATAAAAATTAGATTCAATAACAATTAAAATTTGG
>CANXYI011220402.1:0-13051 GCA_948208565.1 Hura crepitans | reverse complement strand
TAAAGAAGTCTAAAATGGTATATAAAGAAAACCTATAAGGAACTAGGATCATTTTGTTAGCAATTTGAATTCTAAACAATTACTCCACATTAAAATTATAGAGGAACTTGTAGCAAAAATATTCACAAAAAATCCATAATCCCCAAATCCAAAAAATATCCAAAGCCAATTAAGAAAGAATACTATAATAAATCCAAATCAAAATACCTAAAAAAAAAATCTTTAAGGCCTATTAAATCTAAACCTAAAAAAAGGACCATAAGAAGTAACTTGTTATAAGTGCGGGAAGAAAAGTAATATAACCTATCATTGTAAGATTAATAAAAGGCCTTAAGAGATAGGAATAAAAGAAGTTATTATTTAGAAGCTCTTTTCTTAGAGTCCAGTGAATCTAAAACCCTTCAAAATTTTATGATTCCTTTTAAGTTAATGAATTAGCCATAACCATTTCAAATTCTGATTCAAACTCTTTTAAAAAATCAAATCCAAAAGAAGTAAACATCCTTACAAGGGATTAAGAACTAATTCTTTATGTTTTAAAACATGTAAAAGTCCAAAAGTTTAAAAGGAATGTCTAAGAAAACTCTAAAATCCTTTAACAAGGATAAACCTAAAGAAACCCCTTTCATTCTACTTGATGCTAATCCAAGCACTTTTATACACCTAATGCTAATAAAAGTACTTATAACTTGACCTCTATTTTAACAAAAAAAGTGTTCCCAAACTTTCTTTAACAATCTAATACTCTAAGAAATTAAAGCTTTTAAAGTAAAGATCAAAGATCACCAAAAGAAATGAATTTAGACTTACAAAATTCTCTAAACAGTAGTTTCTCATATTCTGACCTGGAAAAAGGGAAATAAGAAGTAGAAAACTCCATAATTCAAAATCTAGAGAATTTAAATGATGTCCAAGAAGATTTTGTATAAGTTCTTAGCAAATAAATTCTAGGAATTGGTTTCATAAGGAAACCATTATTTTTTCAAATGAACTTAAAATAGATACAATAGCCTTGTTTAATATAAGTGCAAATTTAAACTGTATTAAAGAGGATATAGTTCTAAAATGTTTTTGAAAAGAGTTTGAAGATAGTCTAATTTTAGCAAATGATTCTAAACTTTTTGTAAACAGCTACACTTTAGGTTTTGAATTTTCTTATGGGTTTGAACTTTAACCACTTGATAAGCTCAAAATGTGACTAGAATTGGGTAAAAATAGGGGTTTCATCCTTGTAGTAAAGACTCATTGATTTTTATGAGGCCTATGATGATAGCCAGAGACAAATCCAAGTAATAAGCTAAAGTAACCAAAACCTTAGTCTGCACGGACTAATAGGATAGTTGGTCCACACGGATTAGAAAATAGCTAAACAAAACAAACTGAACATATGGTCTACTAGGATCACAAAAGCTTATGGTTTGCACGAATCTCTTTCCTTAAAATTTAGTTTGCCCAGACCTTATTTTGAAAAGCTTTTAAAAATCAATCTTTTTATTTAGACATTAATTCCTATCTAGTGAGACTTTCGATTTAATTAAATGGAAAGCCTTACTACGGCCCTATAAATACCCCTTTTATCAACCTATTTTAGAGGCACAAATCATCAATCACCAATGATTAACTTAAGAGAAACTCTAAAGTGAAAGTAATTCCATAAGTTTGACACCCCTTCATAAACTCTTTAAATTCTAAACCATAGCCTTTGCCTTATTGCTTGGAGGTTCATCACAAAGTAAGATCCAAGGCCACATTCTTGTTTTTTTCATTGTTTTTCTTTATTTTATTCCTTAATTGGGGATCTATCATGATTAATTAATGCGTGAGGTGATTTGTTGTGATCCCTACATCAATTATTAGAGTAGGTTGACATTTATAAATTATTTTATTCATTTTTCAATGTTCATAGAAAAATTGTAATCGTGCTTTGTTTTTGAAACTAATTACTAGTCCTCAAGGACCTTTTTTATCAAGGGTTTAGGTTCACGTGGACTAACTATTTTACATAGCCTGTATTCAATAGTACATATAGACCTATTTGCAATTAGAATATTTACATGTTATTTCAATCAATTCTTATTCAATTGATGATATTGATTATAATAATGACCTTTATCGATAATTGGTTTATAATCATAATCATTCATATGTTGTTCATGTTTACTGTTATTTTGTGATTATATATTGTTATTAAGTCCTTATAAACCTCTTTTTTTATTCTAGTCACATTATTTAAGTTGTGTAAGTTTGGTCATTCATACTAGATATAAGGTCTGCACGGACCTATTGTGGTCGCATATGAAGCCTACATGGACCAACTTAGGAAGCTTATATAGTTTACACAAACATGACAGCACTGAGGTGGAGCTGAACATGTATTTTATGTATCTTTGTTTTTATTTTGTACATTTTAATTCTTTCATTTATTTTGGGTTGTAATATGTAACTCATTTTATTCGTAAAACCTAACCTCATAATAATGATTTTTCTAAATGATTAATTAGTGTTTTCCTAATCAAATGATTTTAGTTTTTTTTAATAAAAGTCATAACAAAAAAATGTATTTTAACAAAGGCCAAGTTCCTAAAGACGGGTGTTAGGTAATTACTACCAATTCCTATAAAGTTATGGGTAATTGTCATGTTACTAAACAACTAATCAATGACATATTTTATAGATGTATAATATCTTGTATATTTATGAGTTATTTATTATGCATGATTTCAATTATTGCAATTTACTTTTCATGGCATGCAAAAGTGACATGAATGATTTAAATTACATTGCTTACTTATATGATATGGGATTGATAAACATTAGAATGTAAAAAGAAGTTATATTATCAAGACATAAATAAGATATGATTCTAAACCCTTATTGGAAAAAAGTTTAGTAGGTCCTAGTGTAGAGCCAAGTGGCGACTCCAAACACAACTAACTCCTCCGTAGTAAATTTATACTTATTATAAGTTTCAAAACTAAAGCCCCCTATTCCTAATGAAGATACATTTTATTAATCTTATTACTCCCTATATCATTCATAAAGATGGAATTTTAACCAATTCAGAAGGGATATAATTAAATTTTCCTTTAATAAAAAGGCTAGGACTAGGAATTTAAATGTTATCAAGGCTTGTTTTATATAAGAAAATGAACTAAATTATATAATCCAATGAAAACAACAACATTTACATTTTCTAAAACAAGATGTTTCATTTTCAAAATCCAATAGCGAATTTCAATTGATTTAATTAAGAAAATAGTTTATGATTCCTAACTCTAAATTTAAAAGGAAATTTATTTTAATTTTCCAAATGCTTTTTAGGCCAAAAATATTGCATGATTTACTTGCCATATACAATAGAATTTTGGAAAAATAAATTCCTATAAAAGCTTACCTATCCAAAAGAATTAAGAGTTAAAAGCCTATTGTAGGAAAGAAATTCAATATTTAGAATCTAAAGGTTTAATTAGCAAATCTAGCCCATGAAGCTCTACGGCTTTCTATATGAATAAAAATTATAAAATAGGGGGGTACACTTAAGTTAGTAATAAATTACAAACATTTAAACAAAAATCCAAAGTGGATTAGGTATCCAATTCAAAATAAAAAAAAGACCTGGTTCAAAAATTACATTCTACATTCACTTCTCCAAATTTAACATGAAATCAGGACTTTGGTAAATCTAGATAGATCCAAGGATGGTATAAAACAACTTTATAGTCCTATTTAGCTAATATGATTAGATAATGATGTCAATTGGGATAAAAAAATGCTTCATATAAATGCCAAAGAACCATGAATGATATTTCTAATCCATATTCTAATTTTTGCATTGCCTATATAGATAATGTATTGATTTTTTTCAAATTCAATTGGGCAACATTTTAAACATTTAAAAAATTCTTTATACTTGCCATAAAGAATGGTCTAATAGCCTCCAAATAAAATATCTCTCTTTTCCAAACCTAAATAAGGTTTATAAGTCATTACATAACTATAACTGAAAGAAGTTTAGAGTTTACTTTCAAATTTCTAGACAAACTTTTAGGTAAAACCTAGTTGCAAGCTTTTTGGTATCTTAAATTATGTTTTAGATTTTTGTCAAAAGTTAACCTCTTAGAAAAAATCTTTCATTATTGGTTGAATAAGAATCCAAAACCTTATTTCAAAAAACATACTAAGGTATTTCAAAAGATCAAGAAATTAATGCAAAAATTCTCTGCCTTTCTTTAGTTGTTCCTTTAACTCTTAAAATAGTTGAAATTGACATTTCAAAGTTAGGATATGATAAATCCTTAAACAGATTCCAAGAGGCAAGGAGAGAATTATCTAATTTAAATTAGCACACTGGAATTGTAACACCCCCTACTCGATCCCTGATAGAACCTGATAGGAGATGCTACTTCTCGAAGGTTACCCATCTTGAATCTACCTCAGCTGTCATTCACTTAACTTTTTCTATCTACACGCCCTAGCTTAAAGTTCTAAGATATTTTAGTTATATTCCCTTATTATTATTATTATTATTATTATTATTATTATTATTATTATTATTATTATTATTATTATTATTATCATCATCATCATCATCATCATCATTATTATCATTATGACTATAATATATTTCCAAAATTTTTTAATCTCAATTATCTAGTTTACAAAAATTTGGCACCATAACGGCTGCCCATGTGAAAAACTAGAATTTTAAACCTATATAAAACACTTTTATATCAATTATCAACATATCACCCACTAAATAGACCTATTTGGTCCTCTAATCAATCATCCATGTCACACAACATATAACATAAGGGTCTTAGATCCACATCAAGCATAATCACATAGCCAACCACAGAGATAGGTATACATATACATGCTATATCTATAGTTTACTTAATACAAACCACATAGTATCAGAAGTCATATCTAGCAACTCTAGGCCCTAGACCCTATACCCTATCTACACATGAGTGCCATCTATGTATATATAAAAGTACAAAAAGCTCACCCTAATAAATGATTATTAGCTATACCGCAGTGGTTGAAGTTAAGCAGCATTATTATCTACTACCTATACATCGAGACACCGACATGCCGAGTATAAACTAAGTGGTGAATTTAATGTAATATATGTATCACAACATGCAATTATATAATAAGCACACATCATGCAAGTCATGTGACCATGCAGGATTCATTTAAATGTAATTCTACTATTTAGTAGCCTGTCCTATTACTCATAATTCAATATGTCTCATAGTCTATTTCAGATACTTGATTATGTTTCCTTATTCTTAATTAGGTCAGATATAGAATAAAGCTATAACTATTCATATTATCTATATTTATTTTCTTTATTCTATTTCAGGCCCATATTGTAAATGCTACACTTAAAGACACTAGATAGTGGGATCCAAATTGTGTAGTGGCCTATATTTTGGACCTCAATAGCTGTACCTACCTAACTCCATCATATAGCAAGGATCAATTCATGTGAACCTCCATAATTAGAGTGGCAGGGACTAGTCCTAGTGGACCTCTGAGTAGTAAGGATAGTAGGGATCAGCTCCATGGGGCCTCCTAAATCCATAACAAATATAGGTAAGCAGGGATCTACCTATATGGGCCTCTTAATACTCGAGTGTTTAGGCTCTCTATCAAAACCTCGACGACTACACCTGTCATCACATGTACATAGACAATGGCCCAGGAGGACCAAAACCTTAGTAGTTACTAATTCCCTAGTTGATCAGTCAACCTATCCAGTGGGTGTCTAACTAATATGGGCCAATACTAATTACTAATTTATTTACACAATTATAGGTTATTCATTACAATTTATAACCTTGTTTATTAACGTCATAGTTACATTCACCTTTTTTTTATTTTTATGTACTTAACAATTACAATACACTTTACCATCAAGTCACTATTTATTTGGTCATTTTTATGACCTTATAAACTCAAGTCATCATTCCCATGTGTTTCAATGCCAATGTTATCCATTTACTTACAAGGTACAATGTTCTACCACCATTATCATTTAGCACATCAAATGCTTATATTACATCAAGTAGTTTTTCCTTAATTCACATAGTCATATTATACTTCATGATACATATCACTAAGCTGCACTTTACCCATATGTACATCTAGCTCGCACTTATGATATACTTATGGCCATACTAAGTTTAGGTACCACTAATGCATGCCTTACCAATTTCACTTCACTACCATATTTTATACACATTTTTAGCTCATGTACATGCCATAATATCACTAACCACACATGTACACCTATACTCATTCCTCACACACCATTTGGCCACACTTCATTCCCACATATACACATGCATTTCTCATGCTTTCATCACACACATAGCCTTCTCATAATCACCATAACATATATATACAAGTGTTATAAGCTAACATACACACATAATGGCACTTTCATACACACTTTCACACACCAAATCATGCATATGCATAATCACACACATATATTACACTAAATTCACATACTTAGGATGTCAAAACACCTTAATTCACCACTTTAAGCCCTTGGTTACTTCTCCTCTCCAAGCTTTTCATCCTTTCCTATAAACATACACCATTTAGGGTTTTAGAAAATTTTTAAAAATCCTATATAACTTTAATTTGAGAACTAATCACATGGTTAATGTAGACTCACTTAGGACTACCTAAAACAAAAATAAAAAATGGAATAAAAGCACTTACAAAAGAAAATGACAGTATTCATCAAGTGTCCATATCTACTTTCTAGCCTTTATTTTTGAATTATGTAAGTGAAAATGGACTCAGGGGGTTATGAGGCAAAAAACCATATAAATTTAATGGATTTGGGCTTGATTTAAGGGAGATGAAGAAGAAAATGGAAGAAGAAGGGAGAATGAAGGAATGGTGTCAGCTTTAGGGGTGGGAGGAGGAAAATGACGACTTTTGGCACATGTGACACCCCACATGTGCAAAGGCCTTTTATATTAAGTAGGTAGACAGTTTGGATCATGCCACGTGTCGATTCGATGATCCGTTTTAGTTTGATTTTCTTTTATAACTTCAAAAATTCAAATAAATTTTCTAGACCTTAAAAAATCATGGTTTTAATGCCAAAAGTTCTTAATAGTGTCCATTAAGGGCCTCGTAAAATCTCAAATCAAAACTCCAAAGGCAACTAGGGTTACTATTCACTCATGTAATTAAGAAATTCCAAATAAATATCAAACGATATTAGAAAATTAAAATTCCTTCACAAATAGACTCATTAGAATTTTTTACCTTCAAGTATGCTATTTTTAGGTTCATCCGAGCACATCTTAGACCATTCCCGGCATAATCCCAACTAAGGTCACTATTCACTAATTTTTGGCTTAAAATGATTTATTAGTTCTACTAAAAGTTTTAATTATTTTATTTTCATTATTTTTTGGCCCGTCAAAGTTTTATGACTAGTACTTCCCCTTTTGGCCATCATAAGGTGCCTCGGTGTCCCGAGAAATACTATTCATGCCTTAGGAGTATTATCTATAAAAATGAGATTCGTGGGCATTACAAGAATGACTCTTAAACTTATGGGGGACACCTTTAAGGTATCCACACAAGAATTTTAAATGAGAGAATACTAAAAAACCTAGAGCCAAGTAAGGCTTTCTTGGATTAGAGAAGTAGAAGAAAAAGAATTGTCTTCTTATAGTAAACTTAGTGTAAACATAGAAGACAGTGAGGGAGGGTTTGGAGGCCAATTTTTAAGGTATTTATAGCCTTTTAGATGCCCTAGATCAAGTTTTATCTCATAAAAATCTGATCCAAAATTCCTTTAAGAAGGACTAACATTTGGGTTTCCCATTGTACTATTTGCATAACCCATTTACTGGGCTTATAGGCATTAAACTTTAATTTAGCTTTCAGCAACCATTTAAGGCCCTTTTAGGCCCCAATTAAAATTAACTGAAGAATTAATTTAAGAGCCTTTTAAATCTTAAAAGGATAAACAAAAATTAGATTAAAACAAAATCCTCAATTGGGCCACCAAGGCCCTATGTATCCGACCATAATTTTGGGCTAAATACATTCAATTAGACTCTAAGCCCAACTTTATTTTTCTATCTTATTTCTCTAATATTTAATAACATCTCATGTCATTAAATATCTACAAATTTGATTCTCATCTCAAATTATTTATGTGTGTGATCCTATGAGTTTTCGAGTCATATTGGCAGTACATAGTGAATTAGAATCCTAATCTAATTAGGACTCTTATGATTGAATATCATTAAATCATAATTAATTCCCAATTACTAATTATTTTGAGTACAAGTCATGAGAGGCATTTAGCCATACATTATGACTAACTAAGTGTTGGAAACTCAAGTGATTTAACTTAACCCTTTCATATGCAGTTATTGTGCAATAAACTCCTATCAACATCCTTTATCTCATTCAAGTTTAAGTATGGACTTATGTCAACTCAATGCTTAATTAAGTATGTCTAATTATACCTCGAATATGTTAGTTCTAATATTTTTTTATCTTTATTCCCAAAATGCCCTTGTGAATCTCATTCGTACTTGCATTTTACTTTGGCCAAAGTTTTTCGAATCAAGAAAAAATATTAGAACTATTAGATAAACTCCCCATTTTAATCTAGGGTAGTGAATATTTTGTTGATCACTACACTATCTTTAAGCATTTCATGACATACCCAATCTCTTATCTATGTATGCTTGTTATTTAGAGTAAAAGCACTAGAGTTAAAGTATATCACTCCACACTTAAGATAGTTAGTGGTCTTAAGTCTAAGGATACTTGCACCACTAATACGATGAGATACTTTCATTAATATAGATTAAGTATCCATGTAAAGATCTCATACTAGGACTCTAATGAACTTGCTTCCTGATCAACCATCCACACATTAACTCTAAGCATCACCATGCTTGTAGCTTGTAAGAACTACTGCTTGACCTAGTCGATAAGTATAATATGTGCTAGTCTATCCATATTAACCATGTCCCTTCTTGTTAATACTATGACTAGGGATAATTTTGGTACTATTATATTCACTTGTAATAAGAATCTCACATCATGAACACTTCATGATTTTCTTTACAGACTTTATAACATGGTTTAAGGCATAGGAAATAATTATAAATAATTTTATAAAAGTACCATGTAATAAAGAAAATGCCTTTTCGTTAAGAAATAATGATTAAATGTACATTTGATACATGTGCTCTAGGGAATACAACTAATATTCTCCCACTTGTACTAGAGCCCATCAATCATATATTTGATACCTATGGCATTTATATGTTGATTGAACTTTCTCTATGATAGTACTTTCATAAGAGGATTAACTACATTATGATTTATAAGGACTCTTTCAATCTTCACATCCTGTCTACCAATGATCTCCTTGATTAGATGGCAGCACCTGAGGACATATTTGGATCGTTGATAAGACTATGGTTCCCAAGCTTATACAATCACTCCAATGTTTTCACCATACAGAGGTATTAGATCAATAATACTAATAACCACTCCTAGGTTAGTAACAAACTTTTTAATCTAAATTGCTTCTTTGACCATATCAAAAGTTGCTTTATACTTAGATTCAATTAAGAATTAACATTGTGTCCTATTTAGAACTCTTCTAAACAACTACTCCTCCACCCATAATGAATATATTTCCTGATCGAGATTTATAATCATCTTTGTCAAATTAAAAGGTGGCATTCGTATACCTGCTTACTTGCAGTTCTCCCTCTCCATATAGTGAGAACAAATCCTTAGTTATTCTCAAGTACTTAAAGATGTTCTTGATAGCCACTCAATGTTCCTCTCCATAATTGGATTGGAATATGCTCATGACACTCAGAGCAAATGATACATTAGATTTTGTACATAGCAAAGTATACATAATAGATCCTGTAACATATGTATACGAGATCCTATTCACATGCTCCCTCTCCTTTTATGTCTTAAAATATATAGATTTAGAAAGGTGTTTCCCATACACCATAAGAATGAAACCTTTCTTAGAGAGATCTATGCTAAACCTCTTTAGCTTTTTATCTATGTACATGGATTGTGAAAGACCAAGCAACCTTTTGGATGTATCTTTATGGACTCGTATCCTTAGTATATAGGTTACTTCTCTATGGTCTTTTAGGAGAAATATTTACTCAACCCAATCTTTACTAACTGGAGGATTGAGACATCATTTCTAATTAGTAGTATGTCATCTACGTATAACACAAGGAAAATAATTGCACTCCTATTAACCTTTTTATAAACACATAGTTCATCCATGTTTTATGAGAAACCAAAATTTTTTATTGTCTCATCAAAATGGATGTTCTAGCTCATAGATGCTTGCTTCAGTCCATAAATAGACCTCTAAAGCTTATAGACTTGATTGCCATTTCCAAATGTGAAACCATTAAGCTATGTCATATACACCTCCTCTGATAGATTCTTATTAAGGAAAGCTATTTTCACATCCATTTGACATAGCTCATAATCATAATGAGCAATAATGACAAGCAGAATTCGAATGGATTTAGGCATTACAATAGGAGAAAAGGTTTCATCAAAGTCAACTCCTTGCCTTTGATGATGGCCTTTTGCTATAAGGCATGCCTTATAGGTAATCACATTAACTTCCATGTCAGTCTTATTATTGAAGACCCATTTGTACCTAATTAGTTTTATCCCCTTAAGTGGTCCAACTAAGGTCCAAACTTGGTTTTTATACATGAAATCCATTTTGGATTTCATAGCCTTAAGCCTTAATTTTTATTCTGAACTTTTCATAACATCCTCATAGCTTGTAGGCTTATTTTCCTCTACCATAGTCATATCCTTATCCTGATCTAGGAAAAATCCATATCTCTCTAGAACAATCCTAACTCTAGTAGATCATCTAGGAACTTGTGTTTCCATAGGTTTTTCTATTACCTTATCAACATAGGTAATAGGTTCAAGATTAGTCAGTTGATTTGCTTCTCTTTATGGGTCATGAATATCATCAAGTTCAATTTTACTCCCATAATCTTCCCTTAGGAGAAAATTTTTCTACAACAAGATGGCATGCTTTGAAATAAATACCTTTTGTTATAAAGGATGGTAGAAGTAATATCCCCAAGTTTTTTTAGGATACCCCATAAATAATCACTTGTTAGATTTAGCATCAAGCTTATCTAACATTGTTTTTTTCACATAGGTTGGAGAACCTCATATCTTTATGTGGAAAAGAACTAATGTCATATATACCATATCTAAGATGGTGTAACATCAACTGACTTTGATAGGACTTTATTTAATGTGTAAATAGTAGTCTCTAGTGTATGACAAAAAAAAACTTAGGTAAGTTTGCAAGATTTATCATAGATTAAGCCATATCCAACAAGGTTCGATTTCTCTTTTCAGATACACCATTATGTTATGGTGTATATGGAGGAGTCCACTATTGTCTCTCAAATAACCATAGTTGGCTTAAGTATTCATTAGCTCGATCTCATTGAAGTGTTTTAATACTTTTGCCAAGTTGTTTCTCTACTTAATATCTAAATTCTTTGAACTTTTCAAAGGCTTTGACTTATATTTCATCAAGTACAAATACCCATGTCGTGAATAATCATCAATAAAGATAATGAAGTATAAGAAACCTCCACCTACATGTGTAGTCATTAGACCATATACATCTGTATGTATGAGTTCCAATAATTTGCAGGCATGCTCACCTTTCAAGAAAAGGTGATTTAATCAACTTGCCTAATAAACAAAACTCACATGTATCATATGATTCATAACCAAATGATCTTAAGCTATTTAACTCATGTAACTTAGTCATGAATGTTTCATTTATGTGACCAAGATGGCAATGTCATAAGTAGAATGGCTTTAGGTTATCTGTTTTGGGTCTTTTGGTATCTACATTATGCACTTCTTTGTAACGACCCAAAAATCCTGACTTTCGTGAATAGTACTTCCCAAGGGTGAATAATGCTTCCCAAAACTCAAGTCACACTAAATGTACCGATGGGTAGTATTAAGTATAAGAGAATTTTAAGCAAAGTTTGAAGCCAATCCGAAGTCATTCGGATGGTTAAAAATGCTAAATAAGATTTTATGGTAATGTCATGTGAATAGTGCCACAAGCAAAGCTTAACTGTAAATAAAATAAAAAGTTGCTCAAAATAATCTAAAAATATTACAACCTGATACTCAAATATTCCAAGTTGTCCATTGACTTTTGAATTGAAATTTTCTGAGATTGAAAAGTAATTTTTCTAAATTTTTGGGACATAGAATGCATTAATTTTTTCAATTTTTTTCATAGTTTGGGCTTGAGATTTTGAAGGGATTTAAGGCTTGGATTTATCTAATTTTTTGGATAAAAATTGGGGAAAACCGATATTCATATTAGTTATAATGATTTTTTGAACGAAGAAAAAATTATTTTTTTGAAAAGTATAAAAAGGGAAAAATTTAATTTCCTTCCATCATATACCAAAAACACCTCTTCGACTCCACTCCAGCCAACCACCCTCTCCCTCTCCTTCCCTTACTTCTTTCTTCCTCCATAGAGAGACTAACTCCATGAGATTATACGCGAAATGATAAACATCCCAAGATGAGTCCGTGGACACCAAAATCGTCGGGAATGGCAGAGTATTTCAGGAGAAAAACTAAGAAGATTTTGAGGTGAATAGTAACCTTATCTCTCTTGGGTTTTTCTTTTCCATAAATTTTATTTTTCATGCATTCCTAGGGTGTCATAGAGGGTATATCTAGGCTCGGAATATTTTTTCAGCATATGAATTATTTTATATTATTTTTTTAGGTTTGTATCCTTTTGAATTCATAAGCGAGACATCAACTTGAGCCTTCCGAGGAAAGGAGAAGGCTTAGGCCGGCTTCGAGCATCCCATGTGACTTATTTTGGTAACTGTAATCACATTAATTGGATGAAAATGCCTATGAACTTATTATGTGCATTTTGACATAATTGACATTTAATGATATAATG
>CANXYI011220224.1:0-11114 GCA_948208565.1 Hura crepitans | reverse complement strand
TTGCTTCCTTCCTTCCTATGATTTTCTTTATTTTACTTACTCTTCTAATTGAGGTTTTGTTTTTATTTCATTCTTAAATTTTTTATTATTTTGGCCAGAAAATGCCCACAATTCAGGTACTTTTCAATTTTCCCTTTTTTTTTTTTTTGGAGTATATATGTCGTAGTTATTTGATGGTTACAAGATATATTTATAGTTGAGTGTCGATATTCAGCCAATAAAGTGCTTTGGCCTAGTGGTCAAGGCGCGTGCCTGCTAAGTATATGGGGCTTCGCCGCGAGAGTTCGAATCCCCCAGGCGACGCTTTTTTTTTTTTTTTTCTTTACCTACTTCTAAACGTTGTATCATAGGTGCCGTAATTTTCCCCAATTTTTAATCTTACCCCTTCCTCTTATAATTGAGAAGTAATGTCAAACAGATATCCCATCACCAATTAAGAACTTATCTATCAACTAATGCAAGAGCACACTATGACACAAATTTGAGTTCATGATCATTTAATTGAATTTCAATACTGCTATCAACTGTACTATTATAAAACTTAAATTCTCATTAATAAAAGAGTTCGGATTTCAATATATCCATATAATTAAAACAATAAATTTAAATGAAAACCAGGTACTTTTAATGATAGAAATTTTGATCTCTTAAACTCTGCTTAATTATAGTAACAAGTTCAATCATCTTTGCACATCAACCTCTACCTGCTTGACCAAGAAATTATTGAAAATTCTAAGACAATTGATGCACACAACAACATAGAAGGAAGAAATCATCGACTCGTTGTCATCAGGTAACAAGACTAATGATATTAGTGCCAGCAAGAAGAGTATCAAAACAGGTTTTGCCCCCTTCAAGAAGAAAAATTGTTTGCATACAAGGAATGTACCCTTGTAATTTTCAAAGGTGGCAAATAGGCAAATCCTTCTGTAAATAAATGGGATCTGCTTCACTGAGTGGCCCAAGACGGTTGGAATCTCAAACCGGCTAAAAATGAATGAAACCTCTTATCTGCCTCAACCAAACTACAGCCGGGTAATTTTTTCAACTCTTTTTCCTCAATCAAATTTCGCAACCTTGCAGCATCTTCCCATCTACCAGCTTCAGCATATATATAAGACATGAGGGCATAGGAAGTTACAGTTTGAGGATCCAACTGAAACAGCTGTTCTGCCACAAGCTCAGCTAATTCAACATTTCCATGAATTCTACAAGCCCCAAGCAGAGCTCCCCAAACACCTGAATCTGGCACAACCGGCATTGTTTGAATGAATTCATAAGCCTCTAACAAACAACCAGCTCTACCAAGAAGATCAACCATACATGCACATTGCTCTATAGAAGGCACAATTGAGTAGTCTTTGATCATGCTTTCAAAGTGTTTCCTTCCTTCATCTACTAGGCCAGAATGTCTGCAGGCAGTCAACACAGCAGTGAAAGTTAAGCTATTTGGTCCAATTCCTATTAATTTCATCTTTGAGAAGAGCCTGAGAGCATCATCTACATGACCATGAGATGCACAAGCCCCAATCATTGAAGTCCAAGACACAACCGTTCTATGAGGCAACCTATCAAAAACATCCTTGGCCAATTCTATATCTCCACACTTTGCATACATGTCAATAAGGGCATTCATGATAGAAATATTGGTTTCCAAACCTTTTCTTTTGACAAGATCATGTAACCATTTTCCAGTGCCAAGTGCTCCTAAACTAGCACAAGCTGCAATAACACTGACCAGAGATATATAATCATAGTCGACCTTCTGACATAGCATTCTGCGGAATAGCTTTACTGCATCTCTTCCAGCATTATTCTGCTCATAAGCTGCAATCATGGCATTCCAAGAGATCAAATTCTTAACAGCAATGCCATCAAATAACAATCTGGCTACAGGAACATTTCCACATTTCCCATATAAAGCAATCAAAGCATTTGCTAATGAAATATCAGAATCCACTCCCACCTTCATTCCACAAGCATGTATCGACTTGCCTAAATTAAGAAATTCCAAACCACTACATGCAGGAAGGACACTCACCAAAGTAATTGCATTTGGCTGAGTTCCTGTTCTCACCATCTCTCTAAAAATTGTCAACCCCTGCACAAAAAGCCCATTTTGCACGCAACCAGCAATAACTGCCGTCCAAGAAACCATGTTTCTTACAACCATTTCACCAAAAATAGTTTCCATACTTGAAGTTTCCCCACCTAAAGCATACATAGAAACTAAAGCACTCTGTGCAAACACATCCAAACCAAACCCATATTTTATAATATTACAGTGCACTTCTTTCCCTTCCCGTAAAGCTGAAATCACAGCACAAGACCGAACCACAAAAGGGAAAGTATAATTATCTGGTAAAAACCCACTTCGGTGCATGTCTTTATAAAGAATTACAGCCTCCTGGCAGGGACCCAGATCAGCATAACCCCTAATTAAGGTATTCCAAAGAAAGACATCTCTTTGGGGCACTTTCTCGAACAGTTTACGAGCGTAATCCATCGAAGAAGACAACTGGTACGACAAAGTAATAAGCTTTGTGGAAAGGATGAGATCATTTTGAGACCCAGTTGTGATGATAAGAGCATGAAGACATTTAAGGCGCGAGAGAGAGGAGCATGAATTCAAGAGACAATTAAATGGGAGAAAACGATAATTAGCACCAAGGTGAAAGGGGACAGTGATAGTAGTAGCAATGGATTCGAGTCTTTTCGAGAAAACGAGTAAAGCATTGGCCGACATCAATTTGACATCTTTATGCAAGCAGCCAAGAACGGGCTAGATTTCGAAAGCGTTAGCAGCAACTATAATCTATTGAAATATAGAACGCCTACGTGTATATACATGTATGTATAAAAGCCTTTATATTCTATTTATTATTTTTCACTTCATTTGTGCAAATTGAAATTGTTAATTAACTATTCTAGAAAATAATTATTGTCAATCAGGAAAAAAAATATTTACTTCTTAAATACTTAAAAATTATTGTTCGAATAAAAAAATATTCACAAAGAGAAGCACTACAAGTGTTTTTGCATTGATAAATAATATTTCTGTTGTTTGTCCAAACAAATCAAAATACAGTCTATCACGCATACTAGCAATTCAATTAAATGTATACCCATGATATTGTATCAAATAAAATTATGAAACAAGAAACTTTTTTTTTTTTTGCTGCTAATTCTGAGGCTAAAATTTTGAATTTATGCATTAGGTTCTGATCCTGCTGGCCTTGAGTTAACAAGTGGTTGCAAAGCTTTTACTACAATTGTCATGTTCGGCCTGAAATCTGCCTCATACTGCACACAAAGCGCCGCTACTGCTCCTAACTGATTCATTCAACCACAAAACCATCACTTTCAAACACGATTCGATAAAAACATAAGGTATAAATTTTATTCCAGTTATTTTCAGACAGCTCTGATACCATATGGAATTATGAAAAAGATAAAGAGAACAACCTTGGCAACTGCCTTAGCTGGGTAATCATCGTTTAGTTTAGGATCCACACATTGTTTGACTTTATCTTCACTAAACCTTGGAGTTGCCTGAATTAACCGAAATTTTAAGAGCAGTGAGATATTGCAGAAAATTATATAATGGAAGCAACAAATTAAGGTTAAGAAAAACATACCCAAGTAACAAGACTCTGTTGTCCTTTAGGCATTGTATGATCTACAGGTTTTCTTCCAGTCAAAAGCTCTAAAAGAACAACACCAAAACTGTATACATCGCTTTTCTGTGTTATTTGTCCTGTCATAGCATACCTGCCAAAATAATCAACCAAAAATAATACCATCAAACAACATGTATAAAAAAGGATACATACTTATGTAATTAGGCAATCAATGCTTACTCTGGAGCATGGTAGCCAAATGTTCCTAAGACTCTAGTCGAATGCAATCGAGCTGAAGATTCAGAAGTTGAACTTGACACGTTAAAATCAGCAATTTTTGACACAAAATCATTGAAAAGTAAGATATTGCTGGATCTAATGTCCCGGTGAACTATAGAAGGTTGAACTTTTTCATGCAAATACTCGAGCCCTTTGGCTGCACCATATGCAATTTTAACTCTTTGGTTCCAGCTAAGTACAGGCCCTGGTGCTGCCCCTTGTACACCTTTCCTCCCTATATAAGGCATATCATGAGTTAAAATTAAATATGATTTTGGTTGATTTAAGAATGTTTTTTGGGATCATGTTCATTTACCATGTAATATATCGTGTAAGGAACCCAATGATGCGAACTCATAAATCAAGATTCGATTATTTGCCTCTAAACAATAACCCAACAATTCCACAAAGTGCTCGTGCTTGAGTCTTGAAACTACTGATAACTGCATTATATGTATATGTATAGATAAGGAGGTGAAAAAGTTGTAAACTTTAAGCAAAAACATTAATGGGATTGTGAGGATTCTCACTTGTGCTGCAAAATCAGAATCGGGTTCTTCTGAATTGCTGGTGTCAAGCTTCTTAATGGCAACTTCAACACCATCGTTTAACTTGGCGAAGAAGACTCGGCCATAAGAGCCTTCTCCAAGATGTGCCTTTTCACCAAAGTTACCCGTCAACCTGTTTAGCTCCTCTAATGATAAAGCTGGAATTTCAATTGGTAAAACCTTTGGGGGAGCTTCACTTCTTGTTGGAATACCGTTTCTTGGCTCTCTTCTTCCACTTCCTACATTACCCAGAAATTAAACTTAGCCAAAACTCTTAGAATTTATTATAAATTTCGTTAATTTGATCAAAATGGAAAAGATAATATATATAAAAAATAAAAAAAAAGGGGAAACAAAGGGCACCTCCACCATATGTATCGGCTCCTTTAGGTGGGGGTGTAAATTGATGAGCGGGTGGACCGTCGAACTCCTCCTCTGAACCCCCACAACAACACGCCATAGCAGATACTGTGCTGAAATTAATTAACAAAAATCAAGCAATTTAATCAATGTTTTCTTTTAATTTCTCAAGAGCAAAAGAATTTGATGATAATAAGATTAATATATGCGTACCTTAAATGGTTGAGATGTAAAATCTAACAGAGGAAACAGGAAAAAAAAAAAAAGAATGAAATGGGTGATGTGAAGATTGAGGAAAATAATGAGGGAAGGAACAAAATTTATTAAAAAAAGACAGAGAAAAGAATGTTTAGTTAACGTTGTTGGTGGTGTTTGTTGCTGTCATATAACTACCTGAAACTGCTTCTGTTTAAGAGGAAAGGGATGAGTTGGCTTTTCATATATACAGCGAGAGACTCGGATTCTTTCAGTTTAACAATTAATTAACTAACCTACTTCTACGTGCTTTCACGTTTGCCCTTTGCATATTGTTTTTTTTCTTTTTCCATGCACCTCTATTTTTATTTTTTTTATTTCTTTTAATATAAAATTATATTTATGATATGATTCTGATCAACATTTTAATTTTATTCTCATCAAAGGGTCTGTTTTTCATTTGATTTAAATCATCCTATGTGCGGACCATTGATTTCACTAATGCTATATATATATACAAATTTATCTTTCTTATGTCATTTGCTACTAGATAGATATTTAATAAAAAAGTTCCTGCAAATTTAATTCATAATTTTTTTAATAAATTAAGTTAATAATGAAGTAGTACTATAGAAAAATGAGTTTAGTTTTATTCTAATTTATTTATATATCAATTTATCATTAAACCAGTCGATAACTATAAGATCTAAGAAAATAAAATTTATTTTAAAATAATTATTAGTTATATAATACAATTTTTTTATTAAAAAAAGAGAGTAAAAATTCAAATTTAAAATTTTTTGTTACACTACTAATTAAGGTCAATTTTCACTGCTGTAACAGAATTAATGGTTTGTTGGTTGGCAAACTCTCAATTTTATTGGAGTGAATTGGCCTTTCCCTATATTTTGTGTCCCTATTTTAACAGTCTCGAAATTAATTAGTACTGCTCTTTACTAAAATTAAATAATTCAACTAATTCCAAGAAATATTACCCACTTAGGGTTGGAGTTAGGGTCCTGCATCCTCTCACATGAATTTTTTTTTTTCTTATTTTTATTTTCAGGACCAACCAAAACACCTCTTCTTAAACAAAAAATAAAAATAGCCAACACAACAATAATAATTAAATTTTAATTTTATATATTAAATGAGGTCGGCAATATAAATTATCTCTCTGCATATCTCTATATTTAAGATAAAACTTGTATCAATTTCAAGTGCACAAAGATGATGTTTTACATTTTCTAATTCCAAACTTTTATCCAATGACAGTTGATAAAAACTAATAACTATTGTACAATTCAACTATTATTCGATACATTATATTATATTTTCATCGTTAAAATAATATAATTATTATTTTTTTAAAATAATAATATAATATATAAAATTCTGGCCATCCGTTAATTTTTACTCATTTTTACTTTTATTGTGATTAATAATATTTGAATTTATATTTTGATTACAAGCCGATTATTTCTAACTTTGACACTATTATAATGAAAATTTAGTTACCAACGATGTAATTAATTCCTTATTCCTTTTCTTTTAAATAACATTTTTTGAGAAACATACGGTTTTCTCCACTTTTAAACATGGTGAGTTTTCTTTACAGTGTATGAAATCAATATCTGGATCAATTGGATTCGATCAACGTATGAACTACACATCTTTTGAAGATTGAATCTGAAGTATAAGTCATTGGCTCGACAGATCGAGCAGTCAAGACTTGTCTCGAAATGCAAGAATGCTTGATGCATTAGCAGATGGGGATATGCAAAGAGACTTGATCTTTATTCTCTTTCAACTCGATCAGGACATCTTGTACAAACAAAACACAATAAAACTTAAGATTAAAAAGTTCAACAAGTCGGATTAATTGTGCCGATCACATATGCAATTCGCTGCTCGTGATCTCTTGTAGCCACCAAATTTTAACACTAAATTTCCAGTTCCTGCACTATCTACTAAATCATGCTTCCCTGAAGTACTGACCACTGTATAAGACCAAGCTCCTCTATGAACACCATCAGACTAGATGGAGTTTCATCACTTGCTGTGTGGAAAAACACTTGCATCTCGTAAATTTCGCAACCTGTACATTTTATCAGACATTGTCTGTCTGCGTCTCATTCTTCTTTCCATATACGCCCTGTGATCCTCAACTTCAATTCTCGTCTATCCCCACCAGAAAAATAGAGGGCCAAACTTCTCTGAAGGATAAGTCCATCCTGGCTATCACGGACTTTCCTGTGACTGTCACGAATACTCCTAGGAATTCCCTGCCATATGAGTTTCCGGCCATTCCCACCAACTTCTAAGCTGTAGCTAAATTTCTTTGCCTCGTTATCGTCACCCATAAAACGTAAGAAGGCCATATACACTGGTGCCACACCCAGCTGGAAAGCCTCAAAGTGCAAGCAGAATTGTCTTCCAAAACAGTTGAACACCTAAACAGGAAGATGTGATTCGAAACGCGATTATCAAAGTTTTCGATGCCAAAAAAATAATAATTATATGTCCTTCACTTGCATTTTTAAAGTTTAGAACCTACATAGGTTGGTTTGAAAGAAAAAAATATCCAACTTTATCGAAGTGATATTACAGGACTTACTGTTAGCATCCATGTGGCGTTTTCAACTTCATGTGGATTTGATTTGACATAACGATGATTAAAGGTACATCCGTCATGCATGTCAACTTTGTGTTCGTCCTTGAGATGTGCAACAAGGGCTGGGATGTCACCAGTGACAGAGCATTCAGATCCAGCATATGGACAATTATAAGGACGGAATCGACAGTGTTGTTCATGCTTTAGTTTGCTGTAATAAGGGAAAATGTCATGACACCCGAAGTCCTGATACTTGCAGGGAAGTTCTAGTGATTCTGCAACTTTCTCCAAAGCTAAACACCTTATATTTCCAAGATCATAGCGACAGGTAGGGCAACAATTGTGCACTCTAATCTTGCAGTTTGAACATAATGTGTGTCCATTAGGGCACTGCATATATAAAAGGGGAGAAAGTCAAGACACTTGATCAATATAATCGACAATGTGAAAATAAAGAAAAAGAGAAGAAGACTTGAGCTTTTGGATTCGAAGTAGTAACTTAAATGCTTAAATCTAACTTACAAAAGTAAGCAGTAGCAGTTTTCTTGTCAACTAATCAAGTGATAAGAATAAGCTAAAAATCCCAATTCCTAATTTATTTCAACAATACAAGGAACTGAGAAGTAATCAGAAGAAGAAGAAACCTCATTTCTTTTACAGAAAAGAAAATGTCATTTAAGTCTTATCCAGAAATCTATTCTATGCATTGCCTGGCACTCATTTGGAGAAACTTTTGCAGCAACAATCATTCTACAAAAATATAGGCCACTGAATCCTTCTACAGGGCTCGATGGTCTTGGCCCAAACACTAAACTACCTTCTTGACAGAAAATGCATGTCGTGGAAAAATTTAGGACAATCCTGCCATGAAGGAGTATATAAAACTACTAAGAACAGACCTGGTGAATAGGAGGGTACATCAAATTTGTGCAGACAGGGCACTCAAGAAGCTCATGCACACCATTGTTTGAATAAATTCCTTGCTTTCCACCCAATCCAACAGTACCTTTTGCAGTTTTAGTATTATTCTCTGCTTTTGTTGTTCCAATGTCGCTATCTGCAATTGAAGGGTGAGATTCCAAAACCTCTTTGCAGGCACTGCCCCCAGGAGCCATTGCTACCCAAATTGCAAGTACTTTAAATTCGATGAGCAAACTCAAAACTTACGCCTTTGTTTCAAGAACTCAACAACTGATTGGCCTGTGGATACAACGGGGACATCAGTTTAAAACATAACAAATTCAAATTCAATGTTTCTTACTAGACCAACTCACGATTACGGCATATGGTACTATAAGTAGGAGTTCAGGTAGATTGTTGGGAACAAGGCAACCTACAGTTATTCATATGCATGCCTACTGGACTTGAACTCTTATCTAATTGGGTATTAATGAAGTCAAAGGGTGTCCTGAACCCCCATACTTGATACTCAATCAACGATTATGAACTATACTAGTAAAACAGCAGTAACAGTGCACAATTTGGTTGGTCCTATTTTTACTTTTTTTTTTTTTTTTTCTTTCCTTCTCTTTTTATAAATATGGAACATTCAACACACAGAGGCAAACAAGAAGAAAGATTAAAAAGAATCTTATAAGAAAACATGAGGAAATACTAATTAATTAAATAAGGAAAAAAAACATAAAAGGAAGTAGGTAGCCACTGACAATTGAAACACTAATGAGAAGAAAATAACATAAAAAGGGAAAATTAAGGCATAAGCCAAATAATTGACATTGCTCATGGACAGCAATGGAGCTGAAAACATCATAAAGAGATGTAAAATTAATCAGAAACAAAAACATAAAATTGGCTAAAGCAAAACAAAGGGCTTTTATTCTCTAAACCCCCCACACTGGCATAACTAGATCCCCTTCCTCAAGTAACTGAAAATGAGAAAAATCCATCAAGAGCTTGCAGGAAATCACCTTTGTCAAATGCATAAACCATCAAAGTTTATATATATATATATATATATATATATATATAATCATTTAAAATTTCTTAAATTACTAACCTAATTTCACTATAACGTGCTAAAAAAGACCCTCCCTATCCACAAGAAAAATTCAAAATATGAGACAAGAATGCCAAAGAAAACAAAACCCATTTCAAAATTCCATTTCAGAATATGAGACAAGAATGCCAAAGAAAACAAAACCCATTTCAAAATTCCATAAACCAATGACTTTCTACACAAAATTCAAACGTCTATTGTGCCAAATGCTACCTTTAACATTTACGTTGTCCAACAAAGAAACCATAAAATGAGACAAGAAAAAAAAACCCCATTCGCATATTGTAGCAAAATTTTCACTGCCCAAGTTTATCTCGTTCTGAAATCCGACCTATGCCCCAATCCACACAATCACCCAATCAATCAAATCGAATTCAAAGCCAACATCAGAACATAAAAAAATAAAAAAAAAAGAGGTGAAAAATGGACAAAACCCACACCTCTCAAGTCTCCGACGAATAAAACCAATTAAGAGACAAGATATCCAGAATTAGATTATTCAAGCCATTGTCTCTTCACATCAACACAATCAAAACAAAAGCAACGGAAATGAAAAAATCTTAAACAATAAAAAAGAAATACAAGACTAGAGACAGCGATTTTCAAAAAACAGAAAAAAAAAATTCCGAAAACAATAAATCCGCATTACCCGGAAATGAAAATCGAGGAAAAAGGATGTCCTGTTTGCATCGGTGGAAACCTTGAAGTTGTGTTGTTTGCCTTTCTATAAACTGCTTCACAATTCGGAAATTTTTGGTTCAGCTTTTTTCTTTTCATTTCTTTTTTTCTAATTTTATTTTTGTCAAGCATAAAATATTAAATATATATACAGGAAACTGAGGCGAAGGTGTCGTTTTTTACAAAGAGGAATAGTGGTTGTGTCCGCACTGTGGACCCACGGCTCTACGCGCACGCAACGTTTGAATTCCAGGATGGTTGGTTGACGTTATCTTTCCTCGAGAGGAACACTGTCATAAGGTGCTCTCCAGTGTACAACAACTTTTTTCCTTTTCTTTTTTTTATATTTTTGTCTGAAATTTTTTTTTTTTTTTTTTTGCTTTTCGTATTTAGGAAATTATATGGACGTGATTCCCCACAAATCTTGTTATATTTTTATACGACATTTAGTTAAATTTCGTTTACTAATTGCAATATTTTCATGGGAAATAAAATAAGTACATTTCAAGATAATTTCTTTTTTACTTGCATGTAATATATAAGATTTGTTTTTAAAAAATTTGGATTTTGATAGTGAATTCCTTTTAATATTTTATTTTTTTAAATAAAAAAGTACCATTTCCCGAATTAATTCAAATATTTTAACTCTAAATCATTAAATTATATTATATTATATATTTTTTATTTTTTTGTTCATCGGTCTAAATGGATACATTCAATACACCGGAATCATCATCTTATTTTCCTTGAATGCCTTGGATGTTATTGTAAGATAAAATTTACTCTTTATCGTATAACTTTTT